>APFE030222225.1:12836-41580 GCA_000404065.3 Pinus taeda
CCCAACTGTCGAACTGACTCCTCTAGTCACTGCTTAGCACTACTTAGTTTCTCAGCAAGTGAGAAATTTGAAATTTCTAGCAGAAAGTTCTCTAAGGAGAGAATTTTCCTTCTACATGTGTTCATTCTTTTCCAACAAATTTCTGCCTTGGCAGAAATTGTGCCCTTCAAGCATTGCGCTGAGGTTCTGCATCAATCCCTCTGCCTCTGCAAACTCATGAACTGGAAATTGTACCTCTAAGTCGTCTCACTTAGAGAGAGATTTCCTCGGATCTGCTTCCCGGAAAGGATTGTGCAATCCCTTCAAGGGGATTCAGATTGCTGCCAAGGGAAACTTTCAGCCTCATTGCTTAACACTGGATCTGCTCTTTCTGTCTCAAAATCAATCCTCTGATACCATGTGAAAATTCCTACACTTAAGGAACCCCTACTGCAGCAAAATTGAATCTACTTCCCTACTTGATTTTGAAATTACATTCATCAAGTTATTCTTCTAAACACTGAAACAAATTAATTCCACACCCTACACTAATTAAATATTTGATCTCATGAAACTGAAAACAGAGCAAAGAACAAGATACATAAGACACTTATTTTTGGATACAATAGTCCCTGGAAAAACCCAATGCAGAGAAACCGATGCAATAGCTCTGAGGGTTTTATTATTATGCAGGAGAAATATCTAAATACAAATCTAGGATAATCATATAGCAATCCCTTATAGAGAAAATACAGGCAGAAAATTTGAGTGAGTTTTACCTCACTTCACCCGACATAATTTAGGTTGATATGACACAAGGCTGGCTAACCCCGACTATTTCTGTGTTGCCTCTGTGTCAGCTTCTCTACCCTCTACGTTAGCTCTCCCGACTATTTCAACAGTTCGTGGCAGTTTCGGCTGTTCTAACAGTGCTAGATTTTGCGTGTCAAATGACTTTTCTGCGTCAACTCTCCCAACTACTGGGTTGCCTCTCTGCAAGCTCTCTCCACCTCTCTGTTATGTATTTTTCGGAAATTCCTTCTCATGGATTCTCTCTACCCCTCAGTTGCAAGATCTCCCTAATCGATTTTCCTCCTGAGAACTTCTCACCTCAGAAAATTGATTTTCTCAATCTCTTTGTGTATATTTCAAAATGAGCCCTAAGCCTCCATTTTATACTTTTCTTGTTGAGTTTTTCAACGACCGAGGTTAAGTCTCTAATCAACGGCTAATATTAAAACATGACTTGATCCGCCTTCTAGATCATTCTCACCCGTATTTTGATTAATACCCATTAATATTTTAATTTCACTAAATTTAGACTTAGGAACTCCATTAAAAATATTAATTATTTTAATAAAATACAATCCGGGTGGAATTTTACCAAAGGGTTTCTGGGTTCTTTAGAACTCATGTGCCTTAGCCTCTCCACCAATTTTCAAGGCTAGAGCACTTCCGACGCTACCAAAAACTAACAAAGTGTGAGATCTAGGCCAATTAAGAGTGCAAAAAATAGAGTGTTGTGGTGTGGAGCATGATAGAAGATTGTCAATTAACTAGAGAGAGAAGGTTGATGTAAAGAAAGAAAAGAAGGGAAGGAGATCTGAATTAAAGTTTTGAATGAGTGAGAATTAAAGAAGTTGCTTCTAGATCCATTATGAAAATGTGATGAAACAAAGATCTAAAAGGTAAATGAATTGGATCAACAAATATAAATGGGATTGATATATAGAAATCTAAGGGTATTGATGTCTCCTACAAGTTGTTGCCTACAAATATGAGGGAATTGTTGTCTCCTACAAGTTGGTGCTTACAAATCTATGGGGATTGATGTCTCCTATAGGTTGGTGCCTGCTTCAATCAAATAATTAAAAGGTGGTGCGTGGTTTCCTCTCGGATGGGTTTCCACGTATATCTCATGTACAATGATCTTATGTGGTCAGTGCATTATTATGTGATTGGATGTTTTAAATAGTGTAAAAGTGTATTATATTGATTCACCCTCACCCCCCTCGCCAAGTATAATTGTTGATCCAACATAGAAATTTTAGGGAAACACTTTGAGCACTTCTCTTTCTTTCTTTTTTCTAATGGAATACATGTCCTAGGGAAGCCCTTGAAGCAGTTCCCCTCATTTTTAGTGCCAAACATAAGGATAAAAAAAGGGAAATATCTACATAAGCAAAATTCATTTATTTTTCAATCCCTTTTCCATTCATTTTTAGAATTGTCTTGGTTAAAAAAAAAAACACATACTCTTTTTTTTTAATGGAATACACATCCTAGGGAAGCCCTCTAAGTACTTCCCCTCATTTTGAGTATTGTACCGAAGGTAAACTAGTTGCTTTATTTTTCATATTATTTTTTTCCAATGGAATACACATCCTAGGGAAACCCTCTTCCTCTTCATTCCCTTTTTAGTTTATTTTCAGAATTGTTGTAGTGAAAAAAAGTTCATGCTCCTTGTTTCTCAATGAAATAGACATCTTAGAAAACCCTATTATTCCCTTGCAAATACACTGTGGATAATACATATTCATTGTACAACATCTTCCCTAACTTGTACTTGTGTTTGGGTTCTAATACTATATTTTATTAATGTTTGAGTGCCAAACATAAGGAATAATTGAAATATCTACATTATTCAAATATATTTCTTCTTCACTCCCTTTTAAATTCATTTTTAGAATTGTACACACCTTTTGTTTTTCAATGGAATACACATCCTAGGAAAACCCTCCAGGCCATTCTCTTTTTTCAGTGGAACACACATCCTAGGGAAACCCTCTATGCACTTTTATTTATTTTGAGGATGGTACCGAGGGTAAACCAATTTCTTTCTTCTTCACTCCCTTTTCAACTCATTTTAAAGATTTTTTTTTTTAATTTAAAAAAAGTATATACTTTTTTTGCAATGGAAAACACACATCCGAAATCTTATTCATCCCCTCTAAATTCAATGTGGATAACACATGTTCATTGTACAACTCTTTCCCTAACTTGTGTTTGTGTTTGGTTTCTAATTCCATGATTTATTTATAATTGAGTGCCAAACATAAGTAAAAAAATAAATATCTACATTAGTGAAATTCATTTCTTCCTTAATCCATTTTCAATTCTGATGCCAGCTACTCATAGTATGCAAATGAAATTGCATGTCACACTATGTGTCTATCATGTCCCAAGATGAACACCAATATCAATGGTGAAACCCTCTTAAACCAAAGTTTAAGTCTTTTAATTGAATATCTAAGCGAAAGCTATCAAACCTTACCATAAGACATTAATCCCGCTTATTTCTATTATAACTTCCATATAATAGAAATATTTCATAACCCACACTTAAAACTTTACCTTTCTGTCATTCTTCAAATATTTGCACATATATCGATGCTCTCCTTAGCGCATTAAATATCTGTCGTCGATCTCATTCCTCAATCTGACGGTTATCACGTCTCCCGATCGCCAACTATCTTGGCTGATCTCCACCATTGATCTGTCTCATCCGATCTAACGGTTATCGCATCATTCGCTTTCCAACTAGCTCGGAAAATCTCCACTGTTGATCAATCCCACTCGATCCAATGGTTGTTGTGCAATCTCGTGTGAAATCTTGTATGACCGTTATTAGATTGAGAGCGTGTGAGAAAAGTAGTTTTCTCGTGCTATGTGTTGGCCGCTAAGGGTAATCGCGTGAAATTTTAGAATACTGCTTTCCAACTTTAAGGTGCGTGAGAAACTACTTACCACTTACGAAGACTGCTTCGTCCTTCTGCATGTTTTCCACCTTTCTGTCGACACGTGACTTTAATCTCTGCCATTCATCTTCTTGACTTTATTTTGCACGATTTAATCTTAGCCACCTATTGCACACAATCTCGTTCGTTGATCTGACCGATCCAACTGTTCTTGTACACAGTTTCGTTCTTTTGTTTTGTAATGTGTAATAGCCCATTCAGCTTTCTGCGCGTGTATTTGTTCTCACCTTACGGTCTTCTCTTGTTTTGATCTCGGTCTCTGCTCTGTTACTCCATTTCTTCGTGCCTTTATGCTTCCTTCATAAATCCTTAGGTTTTAGGAAACCTTACAGTTATACCATTGCTGTAACATTGAAGGTTTTCTCCAACACTGTCTATGAGTAAAACCATAACACTCTTCTTTGCACTTCTTCCCTGATTTTGCACCCCTGCAATCTATGTTACGCATAATTTTTCTAGTTCACACACAACCTATAATTCAATTACTCAATACACACCACACAAACTCAAAAATCGAGTTATCTGTATTAATAAACAAACATTTACACAATGAACTCTTTCTCGGCCTGATCTTCTATATCAGTGGCCTTTCCTTTCCTTGCCCATAGGCTTACAGTCAAATCCTACATAATCTCTAACTAACTGACTGACTCACTAACTCTATGTCTTTTAGGCTTACATTTATACAAAAGGTTCTGTTAACCAATTTTGGTTCAAATCTATAATCTACTGAACTAAATCCTGAATATCTTCTTATTCCACTTTTGACTCCAGTAATCCCTAAGAATCCTCTCTAGTTCCACAAATCACGAAACCAATTCCTAATCTAAGACTTATAATTGATTTCCAAATCTCTCAATCCTCACTAATCACTCATCATCACTCATGTTCTCCTACATTCGAGAGCATTTACAAATATCCTCACAATATCTAATTAGCTCCTATTCCAATCACTCAAAACATTGATAATTACATACATAGGAATCCAACTTCCTTGAAAGCATAAGACCCCCTAGGTTAACTAGAATAATGAAATTGCTGAGCTAAATGCCACTGCATCAAATTCATTTTTAGAATTGTCATGGTTTAAAAAAAATACTCTTTTTTGTTCAATATAATAGACATCCTAGAAAAACTTTTGCAACTCTTTCCCTCATTTTGAGGATGGTACCAAAGGTATATTATGTGTTTTATTCTTCATACTATTTTTTTGTCAATGGAATACACATCATATGGAAACCCTTCTCCTCTTCACTCCTTTTTAGTTCATTTTTAGAATTGCCTCCTAGGGAAACCCTATTTGTCCCCTCTAAATTCAATGTGGATAATATATGTTAATTGTACAATTCTTTCCCTAACTTGTATTTGTGTTTGGGTTCTAATACCTTCTTCTTCTTTTCTTTTTTTTTTTTTTTTTTTTTTTTTTTTTTTTTTTATGTTTGAGTGCCAAACATAAGGAAGAATAGAAATATCTATATCTTTCAAATTCATTTGTTTTTCACTCTCTTTTTAATTCATTTGTAGAATTGTATGCACTTTTTTTAAACAGTACACACATCATCATCAAAGCTCTTCTTTTTTCTTCAAACTTTCTGAACACTTTCCCTTATTTTGAGAATGGTACTTAAAACCCCTTGTTTTCTTATTCACTCCCTAGAATTGCCTTTTTTAAAATACAAATTATACTTTTTTTTTTCAAGAAAATACATATCCTACAAAAACTTTCTACAATACAAAAGAAATCTTATTTGCAAATTACAACACTCAACTAACTAAAAGAACTAACCTTCTATATATATATCCACTATTAATATCAACTTCATTCCATTTCATAACCATATATATACTATTAATATCAACTTCATTCCATTTCATATTTTTTGCTGAACATGTTTTAATGATGATATTGCAAATGTGACTAGGGCTCTTTGAAGTTATCATATTTGGCATAAGTGCAACCACCCTCACGCAAGATTAGAACCTTTCTTCTAAATAGCTAATGGCTTTTAGACTTTTGTATGAGGTAATTATTCTGTGGTAATGTTAGAGGATTTTCAACTGCTGAGCAATTCTCTTTTTCGGCGAAGCTAGACTTCATATGATCAAGCCTATGGAGAGAACAAACCTCCAACCAAAATATCTTTGTCTAAACTGATTAGGGAATTTCCAGTGGCCACTTCTTCAGCTTGGTTGAATGGCAACTTTTCCTCAATCAATTATTTACCTGAGTTACATGGTAAATCTTGAACGGAAAAGGTTTTAATTGCATCAGCTGATAATCCTGACATGGGTGGCCATCGTCAGTCCATATCCAATCAGATTCTCCAGTTGGTAGAGATATAGAGATTTCCATGACTGGATATATGCCCAAAGTTGACCCTGTTCAAGCAGGTGATTTAAGCCTAAAATGTTGTTAGTATGAAACATTGTTAGGTTGCATACAATGACATCACAAAGCAGGCAGACAAACACCTTGAGGCAAGCTTATTCAGGACCTTAATTGACAATGTGAGGCACAGGTTCGAGTTCTCTCATTCTTACCTTGAGGCAAGCTTATTCAGGACCTTAATTCAGAATGTGAAGCACAGGTTCGAGTTCTCTCATTCTTATGAAAATTAAATTAACAGCGTGTTGATAAATTTGCAAGCTTATTCAGGACCTTAATTCAGAATGTGAAGCACAGGTTCGATTTCTCTCATTCTTATGAAAATTAAATTAACAGCGTGTTGATAAATTTTCAACACAAACAGATACCAATCGCCGTTGCCAGGGATCGAACCCGGGTCATACTTGAGTACTACCGTGGATGGCCACTGAACAGGCGTTCGCCAGAAGGCGAAATGACAATCGCCGTTGCCGGGGATCGAACCCGGGTCACCCGCGTGACAGGCGGGAATACTCACCACTATACTCCAACGACCAGATAGACATTTTCCAAAAAATTCAAATCAGATCATATGTGCGATCAAACCCACGTCTCAATTTATATGGAAAGGAATAAACGATTGGATAACACTACCGGGAGGCAAAATCATAAAGAAATCCTGGAAAAAACAGAGTATCGGCAGTTTAAAGCAACTTTGAATCGGAGCCATTGGATCTAGCCAATCAAATGGCAAATCGCAATCGGTGGTGGCAAAGGGAGGCTATCGACGAAGACCATAAGGAATGCATGACAACGATCAGTGGGGTCAACGAGGACCGTTGATCAAGCGCACAGATCGACGGCCCAAGTTGCATCGTAGTATCATTATCGACAAATGCAAAGGAGCACTTACAATTGCTCGGGGTATATGCGATATGCAATTGCGATCAATCACATCGTAATATCGCGTCGGTACATTTCAATGGAGCAGAGCCGATAATTGCGATGACAGCGATAGTCGGACCCGATAAAACTATGGAGGATATTTGATAATATTTCAAGTGACAGGCGGAAATACTCACCACTATACTACAACGACCAGATAGACATTTTCCAAAAAATTCAAATCAGATCATATGTGCGATCAAACCCACTTCTCAATTTATATGGAAAGGAATAAGTGTAATGACAGGAATTGTCTTCACTGGGATTTTTTGGATTTTCCAATATTTTTTGGAAAATTTTGAGGTGAAATCTTGATTTGTGTTATTTAAATTAGTTTTTCCACTGTATATATGGATTGGAAAACCCAAAAGCTTTTTGATTGCACAAAATTACCCATCAAACTTGTGATTTCAATAAATTCCAATCAAATTTTAATAAAATTTAACCCCAAAAACCAACCCTAAAAACATTCAAACAATCACACTAAAAACAACGCTCATTCCTGACTGCAACAGCCAGGAGTCGAACGGCGGTTTATAAGGTAGCAAGGTATCATTCTAGCGATAGCCCAGCGGTCAAGTATTTAAAATAATCTCATTATATGTTCTCTATTAATGTCAGAATTTCAATCCGATTAATGATTTGATATAATCACACTTCCCTTTTATGTTTTTTCACTTTCGTAAATAGCGATGTCAAAAACAAGTTTAAAAATATTAATTTAAGGATATTTTATATTTTTGGTAATATTTTATTTTCGGTAATTATAAAGAAATAAGTTAACTATTACTATTTATATTCATTAGGATTTTCTGCGAGACTCTGATTAGGATTTTTATTCAATTCAAAGACATCAATTTCCGCAAAGTATTTTAATATTTGTAAAATAAATGATTTTTGAAATTATTTAACATTTTTTATTTTAATATTCTTGCATACCATTGGCGATAAGCAATTAAGCAAATACAAAGTTGAAGAATTTATTTATTGGATTCGCTATAAGAACCGCTAAAGATTGGTTTTGTATAGCATCTGTATGTAATCAAGCTAATACAACTTCAAAGAATTTGTTCCTGTAGCATTTGAGTGGATTGAATTAATGTATATTCATCGCATGAATATGGTTTTATGGGATTTTCTATATTTTAAATAATGAATCCGGTAAATATCGTACATGCTAATAAAATAATAGTTTAGAATTTATTAATATTAAATTTGTTTGATGTGTTATATTTATATTGATTTTTTATATTTAAATTGCTTTCTTGATTGTATATATAGATTTAGCAACTTGAAAAACCCTAGTGTATTTTGATTGTGCAAAGGTTGCTCATCAAATTTGTGATTTCAATAAATTCAAGTAGCATTTTAGAGAAATTAAACCAGAAAAACCCACCCCAAAAGTTCCAAAATTTTTCACTATTTCTTTTCTCTATTTTTAAAATTATTTATTAAAATTTGATTTTATTTTATTTTTAATTATAATAAATGTTGATATAATTTTTAATTAGTTTACCCTTAACTTTAATTAATGACTTCAAGCAATTAGAATTGTAATTTTAATTAAAGAGAAAAAATGACCCAAATGGATCCTAAAAAACCTTCTAAATCTTCAAAACCCAAAAACTTTTGCATAAGAAGAAGTGTTAGAACAATTGGATAACACTAACCGAAGGCAAAATCATAAAGAAATCCTTGAAAAAACAGAGTATCGACAGTTTAAAGCAACTTTGAATCGGAGCCATTGGATTCGGCCGATCAACGATCCAGATCCGATCGGCAAATCGCAATCGGTGGTGGCAAAGGGAGGCTATCGGCGGAGACCACAAGGAATGCATGACAACGATCAGCGGGGTCAACGAGGACCGTTGATCAAGTGCGCAAATCGACGACCCAAGTTGCATCGTAGTATCATTATCGACAAATGCAAAGGAGCACTTACAACGGCCCAGTGTATGTGCGATATGCGATTGCGATCAATCGCATCGCAATATAGCGCCGGTACATTTCAATGGAGCGGGGCCGATAATTGCGATGACAGCGATAGCCGGACCCGATAAAACTATGGACGATATTTGATAATATTTCAAGTCCGGAAACAATGCTTTTTCAGTGTAAATTGCATTTTCGTTAAACAAACAAAATATAAGGGATAAAGCGCCAATGCGATATTACGAACCCGAAGGGGTTTATTTATGTTGTTGAATACTATTTCAAGTCCGATATGAGCGGGATTTCACATTTTAATGTATTTATTTTATATATAAAAGGGAAATCACAAAACAGGCAGGATTTCGGGAGGACCAAACGTGGTAAATGGTTTGGGCCGGGCTCCGCCCAATCCCATACAATGGTTGCCACGTGTCCAAGCTGAGGAGAGAGAAAACCACCCGTATCGGGCAGTTAACCCCCGTACGAAAGGGCCGCTCAAAATGGACCACAGTCGTTGGATCTGGATCTCCCAGATCGACGATGGAGATGCGATGTTGGTATACAGGCGGGCCCGATAGGAGTATAAGGTGGATTTATGGATGTTTGAAGTCCGATAGACAATGTTTGGTGGACTTTTCCTGTGTTTAAACATGTTTCTCTGTGTAAGCAGAGAATGGCGATTTCAAAGGATTTCAAAGGCCCGATGACCCATTCCGTTACAGTACAAGTGGCCACCATCCCTGAAAGCATTTAGCAATGATTGCTAACGCTCAAAGGGGGATCTGAGCAGACAAAGGTTGAGAATCCAGAGAGCCAGAGAAGGTGAAATGAACAGACAACGCAGATTTGATTTAAAGCCACAGACAGAGAGCAAACAGGGACAAGCAGTGCTGAGACAGAGCAACAGAGACAGAGAGTCAGTGAGGAGAGTATATGTACTCCGAAGAGACTTGGGGGATCCAAGTAAAGCCTTATTGTTTTGTATCTGTTGTGTGAGGCTCAAATTGAGCTCACTGTTGTAAAAATCTGTTTTTGAAGACATAATAGAGAGGTCACCACTGAAGGCTGGACAATGAGACGTAGCCCAGGAGTGTTGGGTGAACTCCTTATTAAACCTGTTGTGTTTATGTGTGTTGTCCATTATGTTTCTTTTACTGCTTCATTGTCTGTGTATTTCACAATCTTATCGATCCATTGCACAAAGTAACATAGACAAATCCATGCACATGAGTCTGTAATACCTTAATAATTGTTTAAGATCTCATTATCAGATCAAAAAAGATAATATAAATTTAATTTTTTTTTTTGCAAAAATAACCTTGGTCCTTTGGAGGCAGGGGCCGCTACGGTACTGCTCACGTTCTCCTTTTGTCTTGGCACCTGCCTCTATATTTGAGCATATTGTATTAGCGAAAGATTGGTTTTGTATAGTGTCGGTATGTAATTAAGCGCATATAACTTTAAATAATTTATTTTTTTGGTATATTTGATAGGAATGAATTTATTGAGTCCAAAAGTTTATTCTACAATCTAATATATAATGTGTAATAATGTTTTTAAATAATGTCTCTCACGGCTCATGTTAGATCTGTATTTAAAATGGATCTATATTGGTGTATATTTATCACATAAAGACCACTTTGTGAGATTTTCCATGTTTTAAATAATAAATTTGGTGGAGGCTAACAAAACAATTCTCTAAAATAAATTCATTAATATCATATTTTTAATTTAAATAATTAGAAATAGGTCAAATTTGTTTCATGTGTTATATTTATATCATGGTAAAATTCTTTCTACCTAGAGTGAATTTGTTTCTATCATTAAAAAACAATTCTATCCACTAGCTTATATGCAGTGAGCAATGATGAGTTGGCAAACTCTTCACCAATTAAAGGGGCAAAGTGTACAAAGCTATACCCAGGAATTTAGAAAAAGAGCTTTAATTCTAGGCATTTCTCTAGACTCACTTGAAACTTTGCTGAAGTATATAGGTGGTCTACACAGCTATTTGAGGCACACCATTCTCATGTTTAACCCCACTAGCATAGATGAAGTATACGTTCAGACTACACACCTAGAGGCTAGAGGCAAGAATGTAAACCCAGAGATTGGGGGATCATCAAAACCCACTGCAAGCAAGAACAAGGAAAAGAGGAAGCATAAATGGAAAGAGAGGAAGACAAACATTGTACAAAATAATTAAATAAATACAAATAATAAATAATAAATCTTCATGCACTCACTGCAAGAAGGTTGGACATGATGATGAACACTGATTGTCTTTGCATCCGGATCTGAAACCCAAGAATTTTGATGGCAAGAAGAAGATTGTTGTTGCTATTCAAAAAGATTTGGGGTCAGACTCAGGTGATGAAACAACAATCACAGCCACAGGTATAAAAGGTAAAAATTATGAAGCATCTACTAGTAATTCTGCACAATCTATTGATAATGAAGAAAATGAGAGGAAAAGACATGAACTTTTGATATTATAGTTATTTCCAAGCATCAAAAAATTGATACTTTATTTGATAGTGGTTCACAAGTAAACTTGATTTCTAAAGCAATTGTAAAGAAGTTGGAACTACTAACCACACCTCACAAGAATCCATATCCGTTAGGTTGGGTATGTGATAAAGCAAAGCTACAAGTGACTAGACAATGTAAACTTAGGTTTGCTTTTGGGTCAACTTTTCTAGATGAGGTTGAGTTAGATATAGTTCCCCTGGATATATGTGGTAGTGTTTTAGGAAGTCCTTACTTGTATGATAGAAAAGCCATTTTCTATAGAACTGAAAATAAGTATCAACTCATAAAAGATGGAATCGAATATATTGTAAGAGCTCATCAACTCAAAAATAACTACACTCTCATAAACTCAGGGTAGATGAAAAAAAATGTAAATTCATGCAAGCAATTTTTGTTAGAATATTATATATTACGGAGCAATGGAACACATAAAATATTGCAGAAATATAAACACAGAAAAAAGGCACAAAACAAGAGAGACACAGATATACGTGGTTCACCCAGTTTGGGCTACGTCCACCCCAAACAGCCAGTCCTTCCTTTCTATTATCCAGCAAAATGAAGAGACACGACCTACAGCAAATCCGCTGTAATATCCTCTGTCTTCTCTCATAGTCTCACCTCTCTGTTTCTCGCTCACACAGAATACACATCTATCTCACAGCTTCAAATACAATGCCCTCATACAAAGAGAGGGGGTTGCCTTCTCGGGCAAAAAACCCTAAACTAAACATAAGTTCTACCATCAGATCATCCGCCTAATGAACAGCCCAGATTGACTAGAAATTACTATACTTTTACAAGGCAAATTTACATCTGTTTTTAGCTTCGGGGGCGCTGCCCTGAGCCCCGCCTGGGACTGCTTGCCCGCGACCCCCCAGCTGGGGGGATCGGCTCCGGACCCGCGGGGGGGACAAGTCCCCGCCCCCTCGCATGGAGGGGTGTACAAAACTTCCTGGGGTATACATCCGGCTGAAACAAAGACCTCTGAACAATCATGCTCCAAACACAACAATTTTTACTAATAGTTGTAAAGGAAAAGACCCCTGATAAAACCAATGTATTTGAAGGTTGTGATGCTAAACAAAACACTGATTCAGAACAAGTTGTTTCAGAATATGATATCTTATTTCAAGAACTTAAAGGTTTGCCACCCAACAGGGAAATAGTACATGATATTCATTTACAACAAGATGCTCCATTGCTTAACATCGGAATGTATAGGTTATCTGCTTTAGAGAATGCAGAGATCAAGAAGCAGGTACATGAGCTACTCGACAAAGGGTTCATAAGGCTAAACATATCACCATGCGGATCTCCAATTGTCTTGGTGAGAAAGAAACATGGTTCGTGGAGGATGTGCATTGATTACAGAGCACTGAATAAAATAACCATCAAGAATTGTTATCCTCTTCCTCACATAGATGATCTATTAGATGAGTTGAAAGAAGTTGTTTACTTTTCCAAATTGGACTTGCGTAGTGGCTACCATCAAGTCAGAGTAGCAGAGAGCAAGATGCATGGAAGACTGCTTTCAAAACAAAGCAAGCTGCGCTGTATGAATGGCTAGTTATGTCTTTTGGCTTAAATAATGCTCCTGCCACTTTCATGAGAGTTATGAATGATGTACTCCGACCTTTCATTGATAATTTTGTAATTGTATATATAGATGACATTCTTGTTTTCAGTAAAACATGGGAGGAAGATTTGAAGCATGTAAAGCATACTCTAAATGTTTTGAAAAAAGAAAATCTCTATGTTAAATTATCAAAATGTGAATTTGGAAAAACATCTTTGAATTATTTGGGTCATATTGTGGGGAGTGGTGAATTGAAGATAGATCCCTTTAAGTTTGAAGTCATTATGAACTGGCCTAAACCCAAATATGCTATAAAAGTTAGGAGCTTCCTAGGGGCAGCACAATATTGGAGAAAGTTTATTGCTAACTTTTCCTTGATTGCAACTCCCTTACATGCTTTAACGAGATTGAACAAGGTGTTTCAGTGGAGAGGCAAACAACAGAAAGCCTTCGACACCTTGAAAGAAAAGATTAGTACAACACCAGTACTAGCATTGCCAGATCTTCAAAGACCATTTGAGATTGAAACAGATGCCAGTGACTATGCCATGGGAGTAGTGTTGATGCAACATGGTAAACCCATATGTTATCATTCTAAGACATTTAATTATGCAGTAGTTAATTATCCCACATATGATAAAGAATTATATGCATTAGTGCAGAGTGTGAAAAAGTGGAAACATTACCTATTGGGCAAAGAAACAGTTATACATACTGATCATTAACCACTTCAATATTTACACTCACAAACTAAATTGCAGCAATCAAGACACTATAGTGGATGGATTTTCTACAATAGTTTCATCTTGTTATCGGATATAAGAAAGGCATGCACAATAAGGTTGTAGATATGTTATCCAGACCAATTATAAATGCATCTACTATACTTAAGCATAATTCAGTATTGTTACCCAAACAATTGTCACCATGACTTTCTACAGTTTGTGTGAGTCCATCACCACTCATACATACCTCCTTTGTAAGTCTTAAGCCTCAGCTCTTCATGTCAAGCCTTGAAAATGGGAGAAAGACCTTAAAAATATCTCAAATCCTGGTTTCACACTTTCTCCTAGCATTGCCTGCAGTACCGCACCCAATGGTCATGTCCCTTGGGAACCTGACCGCTCTGTCTGTTAAGTGATGGGTGCGAACCCCTGTAAAAGTTAAAAAGGCGTGAGTTCACTCTTAAAAACTCACCTTGGGTCACTTCTGGACGCTTCTAGAAGGAATATTACGCTGGCAAGTCCGCTCCACCTTGGTTTATCCATTCCATAACTAAGGGATCTAACTCCATGATATGAGGTGCTTATCCCATTGAAGGAGGAACTTATCCCTTCAATGGTGGACCTGCAACTTCCTCCATTTGCACTATAAATTCATGCATTGGGCTGGTTGTAAGAGAGGTTGAAAGCTGAAGATTCTTGAGGGTAAATGCTGCTGGAAATTAGACTTCCTTTTTGAGCTTGTGAGAGGAGAGACCGCATACCTTTCATTTCATTTGGGAAGTGAGTGAGGCTTGTCAAAGTAGAGGAGATTCCTGCTGGACCCTGGAAAGAGCTTGTGCAACATCAAGGCAAGTGTAAGGTTCTTTTATCATAAAGTTAAGTAAAATCAGTTATTTTTCTCAATGAATTGTCTCTAATGGTTTATTTTATGAGCTCCTTGATCTTCATAATGAACATGTTTTATTATATTATCTATGCAGGTGTTCTTTGATGTGTGTTTGTTTGTGTAAGCAGGTTATTAAAAGGGAACTGCTTGAAGCTGTTGGAACAAAGCTGCCACAAACAAGCATTGGACCGAGGTAGGGTCTATTACACCTCTTAGTTTCCATTTATGAATTGAAACATGTTTAGAGAAAAGTAGATTTGCTTGTGCTGCTTGTTGCTAGATATCATTTGATACTAGGGAGATCGGTCTTGTCCGCAAGAACGATTTATCCGGCCAACAAATTGGCGACTCCACTGGGGAATGGTTTTGGTTTTTAAGTTGTCTTTGCTTTGACTTGAGAAACTTGAGTTTTGGTTTCTGATTTTGCCTTGATGTGTGTGGGATTGGGTACTTGTTAGATCCTGGTTTGATTTTTATTTTTCAGATTTTTGGAAGAGGACCGCACCTTCTACGTTAGGTACAGTGCGGACCTGTCCACACTGTTACAGTATAACACAGAGCGGTATCGAACCTGGTTCTACTGGGAGCCTGCGGACACTGTCAAAAGTTTGAAAAACCTAAGATCCTTCCGCCCAGTTAGGTTTAGTTTTTGTCCATAGTTGTTCGTTTATGCCCAGATCTGCACGTGTCGTGACAAAAGTTCCTTGTGAGTTAGTTTTCATTGGCATTCTCGTTTGAAGTGATTTTCCAGAAGTTTTGCCTGTTGGATTGATTTTTGCTTGGTCTTCGTAATAGCTCAGAGATCGGAAGCCTTAGAGCCTTAGATCACCCTGGTATCTCTGGTCTTCTTGCTAAGTTTGACTAGTTTATGAAATCTATCCTTGAAGAGAGCTAGATCCCATTTTTCTCTTTTGCAAAACTTTGATTAAACTTGATTGAAAGTTTCGAACTTCATTTTTTATTAAAACATAATTGGGTGTTTTTGATTAGTTTGTTGATCAGAACAAACTGATCCTTAGTTAGCTGAAAAACTAAGTTAAACATCCTCAAAAACATTTCAAGTTTCTTTTCAATCCATTTTGTTTAGATCTCAAGATTAGATTATAGTTTTGAGTATTTCATAGAAATTATAGAAGCTTGTTGAAATTTTTTTTTCAATAGTTTTTAGAGTTTTTCTAGAAATCTTAAAAGCTCTCTTGAAAGAATTGTTTGTTTTTGTAGTTTGTGATTGTTGAAATGAAAGGGGATTTTCCGTGAGCGTGATTAGTAGTCTCGTTTTTGAAGTTCTTTGAAAAAGACAAAAAGTTTTTCTTTTCAGTTGTATGTTAAGAGAAAGATTTGATTTTCAAAGCATTGCATTTTCAACTCTTCCTTAGCTAGAGATTCAGTGAAAAGAAAAGGAATTGTTTATCATCTTAGGTGCATTTTTTAATGTTTTGGAGTCGAGTCTTCACACCATAAAGTTTCATCTCCGCACCCATTGACTTAAGAAACAACCAATAAAATTAGCGCTTAATTAAAATCCATCTAGCAATCTTTTTATTTTCTAGGGCTCTTTTCACCAACATAGCTTAGGCTAGTATCTTGGAGTAGGGAGTAATTAACTCTCTATGATAGTTTAAACAAACAAGTAGTTGATCTTGCGGTAGGGAGAAATTCCAATTGTTACATCTATGCTCTGGGAAAGCTCCTCTTAAAGGAGAAGCACGAGATCATATCTGAATCAGTGTGGGAATCAATCCTTCCTCATTGGGAACGATAGAAGATATTCACGTATTAAAAACGGTAAACCTCGGATTGACCATTGTCGAGGAGCCTAGGGTCACTTGTTGGTAAACCTTGGATTATGTCAAAGATCCTTCCAGGGGATTGAGCTTGTTACTCTGCCCTTGTGTGCGTATCGGATCGTAGACTGTTCCCCCAGGTATATTTGTTTCTGTTGGTAACCTTAGTGGCCATAATGTATAGGATTCTTTCCTAGGTGACGGTGGAGGGAAGATCCCATTGTACTTGGAGCAGACGTCGACTAGACTCACTTGGACTCTCTGGGGGGTTATCTTCACTCGAGACGGTTATAGTGGAGAAACTTGTGCCAGTGTATTTCATTAAGCAGGTTGTCGAGGTAACTATTCCAACTGCCATTTTTGTATTGAATTCTGCAACGTTGGATTTCATCACCAACTAGTGTTTTCGATCCGGAAAGATATTGTTTGTGTGTGGTTTGATCTCCTAGATTTATTAGGCGTGTGCTTCAAATTGTTTGGTTCTTTAGAGACTTTAGGTGGTTTTCTTGAGATTTTCTTTGTTTTCGTGTGAAGTAATTAAATAATTAATCGTGGCTGAATTTTCGAGACAATCCCATCGACTTCGGGGGCAGCCTCCTGAATTTACACCAAGTCAACTTGAAGGGCTGCGAGCTCCTGTCACACCTAGTGAAAGTAGAGTTGGGTGACCGGAGGCTGGAGAGTCTTCGTTAATCATACATCCTGATTATCAAGTTCAAGCAACATAACATATTTCTGAACCGATTTCATTTTCCGAAGTTACTGGTAGTATTAATCCTACTAGTTCATTAGCCAAAGAACCTAAAATCTCTAAACTTGAAACTGAAACTGCTGCTACTCCATCTTCAGGATTTGCTTCTCCTGTTTCTAGTGGTCCTGGTTCACCCAGGGTAGAAAGTATCATTACCCAGAATCTTCCTTCTGGACTCATTTCTATAGAAGAGCTTGTAAGTCCGGACGAAGCTATAAACCTCCCCAAAAATTAACCAGCTATCGAACTTAGGGAGCGTGAATCCATTTTCTACAGTCCCATTAGAGGTGACGCTTGGTATATTTCATTGACCAACTTTTTAGAAAATCCAGGTCTCGCGTCTTCACCACCTCAATTTCCTTTCCATCCAACACCCAGAGGTTATTATCCTCCTTTGAATATGTCGAGACAGTCATCCTTGTTTTCTCAGACGCCAGAAACATTTTTACATGGCGGTCCTTCTGTTCCTTCTGGGTATCAGTCTTTATCTGGTACGTTTTCAGGAGCATCTCCTCAACCCATCGAATATGTAGTATCTCCTGGTAATAGTGGAACTAAACCGATAAGTGTCGAAGAGATTCTTATGATGTCTGGTACTACTCCTAACCCGCAACCTCAAGGTAGTTCAATACCGCTTGGGGGGCAGCCGCAAGGTACTCAAATATCGCCTGGGGGGAAACCTCAAGGCAATCCATTACTGCCTAGGGGCAACCTCAAGGACAGTACATGCCTACGGGACATTATTTTCCTCAAGGTCAACCCCAGACGCAATATTCACCTCAAGGTCAACCCCAGTATCAATATGTACCTCAAGGTCAACCTCAGTTTCAATATGTACCTCAAGGTCAATACCAGCCTCAAGGTCAGTACCAACTGCAAGGTCAGTACCAACCTCAAGGTTTCCAACCACCTTCAGGTCAATCATTTGTTCAAGGAATGAGAAATGTACCGTATAATTATCAACCTTACACTCAACCTGGTTTTGGTCCTCAATATGCTCAACCTGTTATGGATCCATACCCCGGAATGAACGTGGTGTGGGATCAACAGACTTCGCAACCCAGTGTGCAGTTGTCATCTCAATCTGGACAGCCTTTGGTTTCTAGTTCACCCCAGCAACCTGTCCAGCCTAATACTCAAACTTCTACACTTGGGGTAGTTCATCAGCCTGGGCCTAGTTCACCTCGAACTCCGCCTCAAACGTCTGCTACAACTACTGCGGCCTCTGTTCAATCCACCCCACCTATTTCTGAAGTATCAATAGCTCCAGTTTCTATTGTTCCTGTATCAACTCCTCAGGCCTCTTTACCTTAGTCTGAACCTACAATCCAGACTTCGGTTTTAATGCCTGTAGGACAACTTGGACCTAGTACGGTTGTCACAAGTCAACCTCAATTTACTTATCAACTGTACCAGGGACAGTACCAATTCGGTCCTACTGTGCAGAGCCTAGCTTATCAGTATCAACCATACCCTGGGTATACTTATCAACAATCTCAACAACCCCAGTATGGTCCGGTTAATCCTGGTTTTCTAGGAGGATATAATATCCCAAATGCCAATCTGATTCCAAGTTATCCTGGATATCCTCCTCCTAGGGCTGGTCTTATGACCCCAAGTTTTCGGGATCCGAACCGTCAGTTACCATTTATAGCAACTTTGGATTTACCTGACTTGTCGCGCCTTATGAACGATCCCATTAATTATCTTTCGTTTTGGCCGCCAATGCCGAATAAGTTGCCGAGTGATATACCAAAGTTTGAGGGGAAGTCAGGAGAAGATCTATCAAATCATGTGATGACTTACCATCTCTGATGTGCATCGAATTCCCTTATAGATGATTCAATTCATCTTCGTCTTTTTCAACGCACTTTGATTGGCCTTGCAGCGAAGTGGTACATTGAGTTGCCACGAGGCTCTTTTTACAATTTTACTCAGTTAGCCACTTCCTTCCTTACTCATTTTCAGTTGCCATTCCGATATGACAATGGAACAGAGTTATTAACTTCATTAAAATAGTCGACATCCACATATATTTTAGACCATATTCATGAATGGCGACGCCGACGTCGTTTAGTGAAAGTTTTTATCCCAGACCAAATTTTGGCAGAATGGTTTGTAAACTCGTTATTACCTAAAATAACTGAAGATGTAGCCAATGCAGGAGTAGTTACCGAAGAGCAAGTAATTTCTCAAGCTCAGTACCTTGACTTAGTTTATACGTAGTCAAGTACTTTACACGAGAAAATCCCCGACCTTCCAAAGAAAAATCAAATAACTGCACCTCCCTCAAGGTCTCATGCCACTGATGGTATGATTGGTACTCTTAATACCAAAAGTAAAAGGAAATCCTCCAAGAATTCTTCTCCTATTATAACTTTACCAGATTCCCCAACGGGAGAGTCTTCAGCTGAAATTTCTGTCGATGTCCATGTCGTAGAATGTTATGAAACCAACTCAAGAAAAGATAGAAAAGATAGATCAACGCCTTAGAATTCAGCCTCTTCGAGGGGGCAACCTCCTTTACATTACATAAATGAACAATTCTTGAATGAAAAAACCTCATTTCTATATATAGAAGTCTAAGGAGCCACAATATAACGCAGCCGACCTAACAATAATAATATAAAGCCACAAAAATAACAATAGAGGGATTCTATGGGGCACAGTAATAACAATATGGGTATAATAGGGGCACAACAATATTAATAAGGGGCATAACTACAATATTAATGGGGTAATCACTAGTATTATAGGGACCCAACATAGAATCATCTACGACCAAATCAAAATCTGGTGGTAAGAAGAAAGGCAAGAAGAAGAATAAGCAAAACTCGAAAGAGAAATCAGATAAACTTGAATCTACTGACGAGAAACGTAAACCTCGCTATCCTTGTCTCATCTGCAATGAGGAGCATTTTAAAAGAGATTGTCCACATTGTGCTGAGGTTGCGAAAATCATCAAAGGTTCTCAAACACATGCTGTTTTTAAGGATCCTTTTCCGAGTCAAGACAGTAAGATGATAGGTTCTTCCTCAAATGCCTCGGAGGAACCCATAATGATGATGTCCCATGTTAGGATTGCGACACGATCGCAAGATTATGGAAGTAAGAGTCCTATTGGTGGTAAGGAAATGAAATCTTCTAATTCCAACCCATCAACCTCAGCTCCGTCTGGTTCCGATCCGCTACAGATCGAGAAACCTAATCCAGACTTAGTAATCAAACGGCCCGCTAAGGGTATACTTCGAAAGTCAGCTTTCAATCCACATGCGAGAGCTGCTCAGAACTATAACATTGTTGAAGATTTAGTTGTTTCACCTTCAGCAATGTCGGCTTTGGAGGTGCTGCAATCATGTCCAGCACAACGTAAATTACTTTTGTCAGCTATAGGAGCTGTTGATCTTCAGGACTCAAGCCTCATAGTTTTCGATTTGGAAAATAGTACACCTCGTTTACCTCATCAAATGGCTTTCCAGATTCCAATGTTAGTCAAAAATAGACCTTGCTTTAGGATTGTGATTGATGAGGGAGCTTCAATGTGTATTATGTCGCTACAGTGCTGGAAAGCCCTTGGATCTCCTACACTTAATCAATCCTCGACGATTCTAAAAGCCTTTGATGGCCGAGGGTTTCATCCTTATGACATTCTGCTGGTCTTACGCGATGACTGTTGTTGTTTCATCAGTCTTTCGGCTTATTAAATTTCCACATAATGGAAATATTGTTACAATAGATCAGTTAACTTACTTTTCATGCGACCCATCCTCTACTGAGAGTATTCAACATGTTGGTAAAATTGCTATCCCTTATAAGGATGTTGGGGTAGGATTAGTTAAAGATTCTGGTTTACTCATAACTTTTTCATTTCCTCCTCCCAACATACCGTCTCCTTTCGCGACTATTCATATGATTTCGTCAGAATCCATTGTTCTTAACGATCCTTGGATCATTCCATCCGATTCCGAGGTGGACTCTTTTGGTGATGCCATGCCTTTGAGTCCCTTTGAAGTTGCTTATCAGGTTGTACAGTCATTTTCTGACTCAATTTCAACCAATATTGATCTAGTGAATGTGATCCATGGAGAATCACTTTCAATATCAACCTCAGATTCAACAACATTTTCTGATCATGTTTATACTGATGAGAAAAATCGGGAACTTTTGTTTGTTGATGAGTTACCATGGGAAGATCTTCATCATAGATCTTCGTTTTTACCTGAGATTGATCATTTTGAGAATGATTTTTCATCTATTTTTACTGCTGAATATGTCAAAGAACCGCAAAATCCATTGAAACATCCTGATTCTAACCAAAATTTAGCAAATATTTCTCGAACGGTTCCTATTGACATTTCAATCAAACCTGGAATTATTGAAAACATTCACATAGGTGCTTCTTGTACGAACACTGAAGTCAAAACATATAAAGCCCTATTTCAAGAATTCCATGACGTGTTTGCCTGGTCCTATGAGGAAATGCCAGGAATTGATCCTTCAATTGTTGTTCATGAGATCAAAACTTACCCGGATGCTAAACCCGTCCGGCAACGTTTGCGTCAGAGACACCCACCAAAAGTTGTTGCCATCAAAGCAGAAGTTGAGAAATTACTTAAAGCAGGTTTCATTTATCCAATTCCTTTAATGGATTGGGTATCGAATATTGTTCCGGTTACTAAAAAGCAAGGGACAATAAGAATATGTACTGACTATAGGGATATTAATCATGCTTGTCTCAAGGACAATTATCCAACACCCTATATCGATCAAATTATCGATGATTGTGCCGGCAGTGAAATTTTCTCCTTTATGGATGGCTTTTCCGGTTACAATCAAATTAACATTCTACCTTCCGATCAACCAAAAATGGCATTCATGTGTCCATGGGGGACCTTTGCTTATTGCAAGTTACCTTTTGGATTGAAGAATGTCGGCGCAACTTTTCAAAGGGCTATGTCTTATGCGTTTCATGACATCAAGCACATTGTGTAGCCTTATCTTGATGATTTACCTGCTCATTCTTTACGTCGAGCTGACCATCTCACTCATTTACGAGCAATTTTTATGAGATGTAGGCATTATCGGATTAGGCTGAATCCCCACAAATGTGTTTTCTGTATAGAAACAGGTCGTTTACTGGGATTTGTTGTTTCGAAAGCCAGCATTCGCGTCGATCCTTCGAAGGTTGAAGCCATTGTCAAATTACCACCTCCTTTGACTCTTTGCCTACTCCAAAGTTTACAAAGGAAAGCAAACTTTTTACGTCATTTCATTCCTAACTACGCTGAGATTACAAAAGGTTTCACCAGGTTGTTGAAACAGAACACTCCATTCTTTTGGGATGAGATAGCTGACAAATCTTTCGATGCACTTAAACATGCGTTGACCCATGCGCCATTATTGCATCCTCCCAACTACAACCATGATTACTTCTTGTACCTCGCCGCTTCCCATTCCACCATTGGGATGGTCTTAGTTCAACAGGATGAATTCGAGAGTGAACATGTGATCTATTATCTTAGTCAGACTCTAACTTCGACTGAGTTAAAATATTCACATGTGGAGAAACTGGCCTTGGCAGTAGTTCACGTTGTTCAACGATTTCGTCATTACATTTTACTACGCAAAACCACAGTCCTTTCTGACTGTAACCCTATGGCGTACATTTTGACTAAACAATTGCTAGGGGGCAAGTATTCCAAATGGATTGTCATCCTGCAGGAATTTGACTTGGAATTTGAAAAGGCTAAGTCAAAGAAGTCTTTGGTTTTTGCGGAATTGATGTGTGACTTCCCTCGTGCTGATACCGAACATGTGGCGGAAGAACCCATTGTGGATGAATCCTTGTTCCTTATCAGCATTGTTGATCCATGGTATGGAGATATCATTGTTTATCTCCAAACCTAATATTTTCGGCCAAACATTTCATGATCTCAGCGTAGGAAAATACGTTTCCAATCCCAACCTTACACTATTATTGGAGATACTCTTTATCGTCATGGGGCGGATTCTGTTTTATGACGTTGTCTAACTCATGAAGAAGCTTAAAAGGTTCTTAATCATTGTCACTCTGGAGCATGTGGCGGTCATATGTCTGGGTATGCCACAACCCAAAAGATCTTGCGCGCTGGCTATTTCTGGTCATCCCTATTCAAAGATTGTATCACTGCAGTTCGGAAATGCCACAATTGCCAAATTTTTGATCGTAAGATGCACGCTCCACTTGCTCCTCTCCACCCTATAATTGACATCAGCCCATTCACAAAATGGGGTATCGATTTTATTACATGTAACCCTCACTCGGCCGGGGGGCATGCATACATCATCCTTGCGGTAGATTATTTTACCAAGTGGACCAAGGCGATGCCTACATTTTCGGCAGAGGACAAAACTGCTGCGATTTTCGTTTTCAATCACATAATTACTAGGTTTGGTGTTCCTCAAGCGATTATCACTGACCATGGGAGTCATTTTTGAAACATCATGATGACTGAACTTACAGATCAGCTTGGCCTGTGTCACGATAGTTCCACTCCATATTACCCACAGGCAAATGGTCTGGTTGAAGCAATCAACAAAGTTCTAGTCACTATGATCCAACGAATCATTGGGATTCATAGGTCGAATTGGAATAACATGTTATTTTCAGTGCTTTGGGCATACCGAACCTCAGTCAAAACATTAGGTTTTACTCCCTTTCAACTGGTTTACGGTTTAGAGGCAGTACTACCCATTGAATGAAAAATCCCATCATTACAAATTGCCATACAATTATTACCAGCACTTCCGAAGAGGAAAAATGTTTATTATACTTAGCTCAATTAGATGTGAATCGACGTGATGCTGCATTAGCTATCGCAACTCATGCCAAAAGAATTAAAGCTCATTATGATCGGAATGTTACACCCCGCAATTTTTCGGAAGGAGACCTAGTCTTAATTTACGATCAAGCAAACGATAAGATAGGGGCTAGAAAATTTGTACCCATGTGGCATGGTCCATATATTGTTAAGCGAAAGCTGGCAAAAGGGGCCTATGAATTATAAGATTTTGATGGTGTCTCTTTAGGTAAACCTAGGAGTGGGCTTTATCTAAAGCGATATTATACTTAAAAGATTAGTGTGGAGATTTTTAGACTAGTTTCTTTCTAAGTTTGGTTTGTTTTTAGATTAGGAATGCGTGCTTTACTTTAGAGAGTGTTTTTCATCATTATTCCTGCTTATCTTGATTTTACTCTTGATATTGCAGATGTCGACACCTCTCCAAACATACATTGGTTTTGCTGATGGCACTTGTCGTAGTGCACGGAACATCTCTTCCGCAACTTGGTTATCTATTCGCCCTCTGACGAGTTAGTATCTATGCATGGGGTAAGCCTCGGTCAAACAACGAACAACATTGCAGAATACAGTGCAGTGATTGAGTTATTATCTGAATCCATTTCATTCGGGATTCGACGTTTGATTGTGAGGTTAGATTTGGAACTCGTTGTATTACAGCTTAATAGAGTTTATGCCATTAGAAATCCAGTGTTATTGCAATTATTTTTGAGAGTCCGTCTCTTGGAACGAGAATTTGATTACATCGAATATCAACACATTCCAAGATATTTAAATACATTAGCAGATTCAGTTGCTTCTCGAATGTTAAATAGACATTTGCATTAAATCAAACAATAAATTTAAAAACATCCCATAACATGTTTTTCAAGATAACCAATAATAGTGATATAGCATAACATAGGAGTGTGTCAAATATACATCGTCTTCGATCATAGGTTGAAAAACACCTTATGATCGGCAAAACTGAAAGTACAAAAAAGTACAAAAATGAGTCTACAAGGCGATCATCCTATCACTGGTGATGATCACGACAAGACACCACTGCTCGGGCCACCCTACAAAGGAACCTCCTAAAAGTTCCTGGGACCCCAATCATATAGCACTGTAGCCTAAGAGGAATGTCATCTATGCTGGTCTCCGGAATATCTGCTGTCAAGCGCTCTAGATGACTCTCCAATTCGGCCAAGGTCTCTGCTGATTAGTCCTGTGGGGCCAGTGCTGCGGCAACTGGCTGTCTTCTATCATAAGGCTAGAGAGTGGCTGGTCGCCGTGGACCCACATCTGCATTTAAAAACTTTTTACTATTATCTTTGGGACGATTTAAAAACAAAAAAATTTAATTAAAATCGCGAATATGTTGAAAATGATTTTTACCTGTATCATCCCATTGCTCTCCTGGTGGAAGAGCCATGTCGGGATCACCACAATAATTGATTCTAGCATATGGAAAATCTTGAATCACAAAGAGTTGGTTCTCTAACCAACGAAAATACTCTGGAGGAAAACGAACAACCTCAGAACCCTCCTCGGGATGACGAGCCATCACTGCAACCCATCGCATAATCCTAGGCTCCCGAGGAAGTCCATCCTCAACGGTAAGCTGCTATGGGATCAGCATCGGAACCCTCTCTAGGCCAAAGCTCACAACTGAATAACCATAACCAAATTTCTTTAGTTGCCCGTTCTTTGCTCTAGTCAGTTGGCCCTTCACATTGGCCGACACAGCTTCGCACCAGTTGAAGATGGTGCCTCGGTAACAATCTACTGCCATGCACATTTGGGACCCAGTAGCCAAATGTAATGTTGCGCTCCTAAAGAGTCTGGTGATAGTAAATGCGATCACTTTTAGTTCAAGACGGGAGATGGTTTTAACATCTATCCGTTTGTCTGCAGTTTGGACATTGCAAAACTCTAGTCGGAGACTAGCGACAGATTGGCCACCTGGCCTAGATCCGAACAGAGATAATCTCTCGCCTCTCTTGGGCAAGCTAGTCAAGAAGTATATGTCTTCCGGCTCGATTTCGAGCCGGTTGCCACCAATAATGAAGCACTGGTCCTGAACGCTCCACCTGTCTACCAGCCATTGCAGAAAGTCTACCTGTGCCCTCATGTCGAGTATGGCCCAGAATTTAAATAGTTTGCATGCTCTCAATGCCCGTAATGAAGGCGGATGGAGTAATGTGGCTTGGTCCACATCCTTGTGCTCTCTTTCCTGCCAAACAAGCATCTTGTGTACCTACATTGCAAAATAGGTGGTTTAGAACATTTCAATCTGAAACTTGTGGGGAAAAAATGAAGAAATTAGGGTTTTAAATCTGTGTTCCGCGGGGTTCACACCCATTCTTTTAGAGATAGTGCGTAGTTGTGCACTTTTCCTTAAGAACAGGTGCAGCACCCCGACTTTTCCCTGTGCACGGAAAAATTGCGATGCTCAGGGGCCACATGGCGCACCTGCGCAACCACCGCGGGCGATTTTTTGCCCAATTTCATTCTAAAAATCAAATTCTAAAGCCTAAAACAAAATTTCAAACGGATGAAATGCAAAAGTAAGTTGTTGTGGATTACCTGGAGCTCGCGGTTTTCATTTCCAATGGTCGGATTTTCCATAATCTCCACAGGAAGTTTCTTACCCAAAAGCTCTTTTTTACCACTCTGAAGTCAAACGGTGAAAATGAATTTACGAAAGCCCTTTTTATAGGTTTTTTGAATAAATAAATTTCTAATTTGTTTATTTTCCACTTTAAAAAGGTAAATTTTCAATGCATTTCACTTATTTTAAACAGGTATGTGTAATCATTCGAGTTTTTGTGCAGAAAACAGGATGTTCAGGGATAAATAATCATTTTCGATGAAAAATATTTTGAGTCCTCTTTACACTCTTTTCTGACTCGTAAAATATGAAAAGATTGCCGAGTTTTTCTCTTTTTGAACTCGTTAAAATGGAATTAAAAAGACGGTCCACTTATAGCTCTTTTCTGACCGTGTAAACATGAAAAGATTGACGGACTTTTGTCATTTCAAGTTCGATATTGGTAATAAAATGACATGTCTTTGATCGCTTTTTTACTTTTTCGGATCAAGGCCACTAATTACGAAAAGTACTCCTTGATTGTAATGGTCAAGCAGTTCTCTCAAGTATTATTTTATACTTTTTCGGGCTTGCGAGACACAAATTTACGAAAAAGGACACCATGGATTTTTCTTAAGTTTTTCTTCAGACTCCCTAAAATTGAAAAACACCAAGTTTCTCCTATACTAGACTCGTTAAAATTTCACAGTAAAGGACCTGTTCAATTTCAAATAGGAACGGACCACTCCTTCTTAGAGTTCGAATCTAAACTAGGTTGGGCTCATCCAAAGGATGAGCTTATAACCAAGCAAATGTTATCCTCCTCAAGCTTGTCAAAAATAAAGAGGTACTTGCCATAAATGGTGGGGGAAAAGAGAGAAAAATGATCCTGTTTGTTGTACTTTGTGTTTTAAAAAACTTTCCATCACTCTTGAACACGACACTTTTATTCACCTGGGTTGGGAAATCCTTTACCTAACAGTTAATCAAGCCACATTGAAAGTCTTCAGCCAGTTTCTGGGTATTAGCTTTGGCTCAATTGTCACCAAGCCATCTGTAGTGTCGTTATGTGTTCAAGAGGTCTGTGCAAATAAACCATTCACCTGCAAAATATATGTCATCCATCATTGACCATCCCTGAGTTAGTCCTTGCCAAATATATTTCTTCACACTTGATCTATGATTTCGTGTTATGGGCTTGCCTATGACGAATCGCTTTCTATCGACTCCAACTCATTATCTAGAAAGATGATCTAGAAATCGCCAGTACCTTAGAATCTGCATGCCTCAATGGCAGGTTTCTCGCCTTTGATGATAGGTTGCATCATTGACCTTCAATCAAAGGATTCTGTGACGTGTTCAACATCGACTCATTCATTCACATTTCATGGATTGTACTGAGTAATTTGAGGGCCATTGACATTACTGGTGGTTCCTCTCACACTTATTAACAGTTTACATCATTGAGTGGTAATCAATTGGTTTCTACCATGTTCGACTTCGACACATTCATTCACATGGATAGAATCATACTAGTTCGGGAAGTAGAAATGAAGACCTTGGATCTAGTTTCCACCATCCAGGCTGCGAGGAATTTTGTTATCATTATATAGTGGACTATTCATAAACAGATGGATGTGCCCATACTGTGTCCATATGTCTCTACTTGTGATGTAATACAAAATCATTCCTGTATTAGAAATTTTTTAGATAGTTCTTAGTTAGTTTTGATCTGAGTATGGGAATGCCTACCTCAACGATGATATTTTCACATATATATATTTTGTGTTGAATGTTTTTTATAGGTTCCGACCGGGGTATCCATAGGAAGATCCTTGAAATGATAAAGTCCTTCACTCTTCTTAGATGATAAAAAATTATCCTCATCTATTACAGACTTTGCACTTTAGGGGGAAATCTGTTACACAAAAAATTGTCACCATGACTTTATACAGTTTGTGTGAGTCCATCACCACTCATACATACCTCCTTTGCAAGTCTTAAGCCTCAACTCTTCATGTCAAGCCTTGAAAATGGGAGAAAGACCTTAAAAATATCTCAAATCCTGGTTTCGCACTTTCTCCTAGCATTGCCTGC
>APFE030222225.1:47196-86859 GCA_000404065.3 Pinus taeda
AATTAACAACTTTCAACCATTAGAATTTTAATCATTTTTTTTTAATTTCCTTAATTGTAGCATAATTTATTATTTTTGGCAGTTTTTGGGTCTTGAACTTTCGAAGCCATTTTGAGGTCTTAAACGACATTTTTTGGAAAACAGAAAACAAAAAACATCCTACATATGGTATGGGTTTGCAATCAAAAGTTGTATTCCTCGGATATATCTTTCTAACGAGGTATCGTACTCATCAAACATAGATCTTATGCCAAAGTTACAACCCCAGAAAGTTGATGTACCAATTTACCCCAATGAGGCCCACAAACTTTTGGCGCTTCATCTCCTAGGGTTAGTTTTTTAGATGTTTGGGGTTTTCCATTTTTTCTCAATAATAAATA
Organism: Pinus taeda; assembly: GCA_000404065.3. Lineage (NCBI taxonomy): Eukaryota > Viridiplantae > Streptophyta > Pinopsida > Pinales > Pinaceae > Pinus > Pinus taeda. Next base: position 47,577 of record APFE030222225.1, read on the forward strand.
GGAATTCGAGACTCATTGTAACACAATTCAAAGGCATGTCGCTGCCAAATCTCTTCTCAAAGATAAGCTACTATCGTTTGAGCTAATTTATTTCCATTATGTATGTAAATGGTTTTTAGTATTTTGTTATTAATGAATTGAAGTTTTATTTTCGTTGTATCTTTATGTTTCTATTTATATATGTATTTCGTTTCGTTCCTTCATAAATATGGATCAAATGGGGGATGAAAGATTGTAAGTTGGAGGTTGCTAGATTTTTTACCTTGGATTGTTATCCTATTGGTGTGATTTGTGGACCTTAGATGGCTTTAGGAAGCCTTTTTCCCTGGTGGAGTCGTAGCCCCAAATCAAGGGTGACCTATTTTTGAGAGTATTGGAGTAGTGTGGTCTATATGGTTGGGTAGGATGTTTTAGGTTTATAGTTAATTGGTGCAATTTTCAAAGATAAGCATTCTTCTTTTATATTTATGCTCCAATTGTGTTTATCTTTTGAATACATGATGTTATAAAATGAAGTTATTACTATGTCATTGTTATCACATAATTGTGCATTAGGAATACATGAAAAAACAAGAATAATGTCATTAGAGGTGGAGTCAACAAGTGATTCACATTGGCTAGGGGGTTGGTGTATGTCACGGAGTGATATTAGAGCCTGTTGGGCATTGTTTTTTCTAGTATCAGATGCATATGATCCCAAGTTAAAGATAAATTGTGGAATCTATGGGCGCAAACGTAGTGTTTCACCCTAGTGGTTGGTTGGGGGCTGTTACAGGAGAACAAAGCTAGTATCAACATGAATGAGCCTTAAGAAGAACCAACTTAGCCTATCATAAGACTTGGAAACATATATTGTAATTGTCATTCTTTGTTGATAAACTATTGGACTTGACAGAGTTAATAGAGTTGTTAGAATTCACATGAAAATAGCCATGTTTAGAGAAGCATGTGTTGCATTATATTCACATGATATATATAATATATAATATTATACTATATATATATATATATAATATATATATATATATATATTATATATATATTGTATGGCCCTTGGTTTCATATTACAAGAGGTATCTTGAACTCCTCATGACTCTTCAACTTCATTTGTGGCTTCTCACCTTCCACACAAGTTAATATTCCAATTTCACATAACCCCTAAGGATTATATTTCCAATATTCTCCCATTTAATTCAAAGGGGTGTATGTGAGCCTAAGAAGAAAGCTAAAATATGGAGGTGAATAGCATCCATTAGTTGGATGTACTCTCTAAATATGGTGCTTATACCAAATGGTATAAGATAAGCCTATGTCTTCTACTAGTGGTGGTTTAAGGAAGACCACAAACCAAATGGGGTTGTGTTGAAGGCCCCGAAAATCGGGTCAACAACAAGGGGGATACCCGCCCGGTCCGGACCTTGGTTGGCAGCTCCTTATCCGTTTGGTATAGCGGGTCCGACTAGGGATATGGGACCAGTTTCCCAATTCACTGTGTGTGTGAGAAAGATGGGTATTTCTGTTCTAAATGGAATACTTCTATCCTAATTCTAATCTAATGCTATACTGTTGCATTCTAATAAACAGAAAAAAAAAACATCAAAATTTATGCTAACCCAGGGTGTGATCTTTCTTCTATGCGATCTAAAACGATTTCAAACAATAACTGGTAATAAAGATCATTCAACTATTATAAGAAAAAAATTCAATAAAGATGAACTACTTCGTATAAGAAGTTAAACGAAACAGTTGTGAAAACTTATCGCATAAATGAGCTATTCATACACTAAACATAAACAAATAGTTATCACCGTACAAAAGTGCCAAATGATAACTTAGGCATCCATGCTGTAATATATAAACAACTGAAAATTGAATATCACTTAAAACGCATAAGATAAATGTAAGAGATAAAAGTACCGATTATAACTAGTCCTACTCATGAGCTCAAGCGCAATTGTTTATTTCTCCTTGATTTAACATCCACTAGAGTACAGAGGTGCAACATCAGTGCAGATATCAAATGAAAAATTCAAATAACCCTGTTCCATTCATTCACCAAAACCTCCTTTGAGGGTGCAAAAGTGCATGTTCTGAGGACAAGTTTTTGATAAATTTCTGGACCCTTCTCTGAATGCATGAGAAGGGTTTAAATACTACTGACTAATTCTAAAAATAAATTATTACAAAAATAAAGGATGCGGTTTAAATGACCGTCCTCTTTTGAGGAAAATAAAACGAAATTAAAACTAAAATTAAACTATTTCTGTATTTGATCTTTGAAATCACATGTATGCAGCATCTGTTTAAGGAGAGTTGGGTGGCTGACTTCCGCTTTTAATTGGGCTGAGAAAACATAATCTACAAGAGCTGGCGCCATTTTCTCGGTTGAATTTATGATGCACTTAACAGTCATCCATTGGCTATGTGGCTTCACCAAGTATGTCCAGTAACAATCCCAGTTTAACTTGCTTAGCCCTTGGATTACTTTGGCCTTTTCTTGAACTCTATGTTTCCAATCTGCCTCTAGCTGCTGTGTGTTCGGTAAGTATCCTGGAGTGGTCTCTGTGATCAAATTTGCCCTGTGTAAATTTTCATTTACACAATCAATAAGTCTGTTGGCTGTCGTGGCTGCTCCTTCTGCCGCCTGTTCTGCCTCTCTAATTTGCTCATCCCATTTGTTAAAGAGCATTTCCTTGTGGTTTTCATTTATTCTTGGTGCACCTTCTCTTTCACTCTCGTCCGTGTCTTTCCAAGCCAAATATTCAATCACCCATTTATCAATTAGATCATAGTCACTTCGCAAGTCTACCACTTGATTAGTGGTTTTATCACTAATTTCACAATAATAACTCCACTGTGATATCTTTTGGCCGAATGCTTCTTGCTGCTGTAGTAATTGTTCGTTCAAGGAAATGGACTCTGTAATAAATTCTGTGAGTTTAGGGTCGTCTTTATGCATCTCTCGTAAATCCTGTAACTGCTTTCCTTTCTCATCCAAACTTTTCTGATATCCTATTTGCATTTGCTGGAAGTCCTGCTGCAACTTCTCAAGCTGTTTCCGTGCTTCATTATTAGCATGGGCTTGTTGCAATTGTTGTTGTAGTGCTATTATTTGTTCTTCCCTTTCCTTTAGCAACTGTTGTACCTCAGATGCTTTGTCAATAGTCGCAGAAGCATATGCTCCTGCGATTTAAGATAGTTTGGTGAGATTTTCAGTAGGATTGCTAGTGGGATCTTTCCACAGGACGTCTAACTGATCTGTGTTTTGAGAAAGTGTGTTTTCCAATTTCCTTTTCTTCCTCTGTCTTCTTATTATTGCTTTGTGCTATGGGCTATAAAATATATCTAGAGGAGGGATCTCTTCTACTTTTAGTACAAGCTCAGAAGATGGGGTAATAGGAATGTGCTCCATATCTGAGACTTCGCTGACTGTTCTTGTGACTACTTCTTTTACAACCTGTGCATTGCTGGCAGTTGTCTTCATGGTTTGTCCTTCAAGATTGATCAAGTCGTTGAAGGTTTCCCATTCTTTGTCCAATTTAGCTATGACTGGTGGTGCTTAGAGGACGAGAGGGGGAGGATTTCTTTGCGGGGAGGCAATAACCTGCAGATGTAGAAGTCCTTTTGATTGGGCAGTATCCTTTACTGACCCTTCGCTCTTATCTAGTTCATTTCTGGATCTTTTAGAATGTTCAGACATTTCTTTTTTAGACTTAGACTTAGATCCGTTAGTACTTGAACTTCCACTGAGACTAACACTTAGGGTTGGTTCTCTTAACGGTTTTAGGCATAGTTTCTCTAAAGGAATACTAGCTAGCCTTATTTCCCTGTATATTTTGAACCTTTGGAATTCTTCTGGAGATAGTTGCAATTGGGCTGTGTGCAGAATTTCTTCCAATGTGTTTTTCTGTTGGAATATATCATCAAATAAATCTTTTTCTCTAGAGAACACCTTTATCTTGACTGCAGTTGTAAAATTGTGGGCGACCTCATGAGGGTCAAATGGCCTTGCTGTGAATTTGAATAGCTGTAAGCACGTGATATTCTTTACTTCTGTGAAAGCGTGGCCTACATCGAATAGCGAGAAGGCCCCACAGGCTACAGGAAACTGTGGCCATATATCCTTCTTTTTGTCTTTTAACTCTTTAGTAATGCCACCTTCCCCATAGGTTTGATAGACGATCTCTTGAGCTAAGAGTTTATCAGGGATATATAAAGGTAGGACATGAGGAGGTGTAGAACTTCCAAATACCCTGACATAAGTGAAAAATTCTTCCCCGAACCATCTTGCGACAGTGAGGATGTCTACTTCTACTTCAGGTGAGCATCTCGGAGGGTCTTTATCGTACAACATTCTACACAAGGGCAGCATAATTCCATGACAAATTTGGTAGAAGTATGGAGTGAACTGAGAGTCCCATAACTCTTTGTGATAGACGTGGATGGGTAAAGGGTCTTGTGTCGTCCACTTCCAACCCATAACAAGAAACTTAGAAACATAACATATTGCATCCATTATATACGCAGAGAGGTAAAAAGGAGGATAAATTCTCTGAGCCGCAGCTCTTTTGGACCAGTAACTGACAATGGCGGTGACCAGGTTATTAGACAAAATTTTAGCCCAATCTACAATGGTGGAATTTGTGGCAGCATCCAATAATGGTAGCCATTCGGATGAGAATTTGTTGATATCTGGCATTCCAAATATTCTACAGAGCATGGCAGCAGCAAAGCAGAATGGGGAGGTAAGGGAACCAGTGTTGTACATACCGTGTTTGTCTTTCTTCAGCAACTCGTCCCTTCTAGACCAGTCTTTGGTAGTTTCGGCCAGGTCTGGGTTTTCCTTTACAAATTTTTCCGTAAACTGCTTGTTGTAGGTTGCCTGTGGCTCTGGTAGATGATACATTAGCTTCAAATCCTGCGCAGCGAATGAACCGATGAGTCCTTGACCATGAACTTTGAACTGTCTATTTTTTATTTCTGCACTATCCAGTATCCATTTAACCATGTTCGTGTATGGGAGGATTTTTGGCCTTGCTCCTATTCGATGTAAAAATGAGCAAGCTAGCTCTTTCAGGGATGCTTCAGAAGAACTCAATGAGCCTGCAATAGCTGTAACTTCCATTACTCTGGGATTCTCCTCTTCGAGCATATTATACATTCCTTCCCACGTTGCTATTCCCGCGTCTCTGTTACAAGTCGTGTCTGTATACAAAGGAGTCATTTTCTCTTCTTCGAAGCTCGGGGCTTTGCTTTTATTTCCCATTTCAACCTGCGTATGGCTTTGTATTGTCCTCTATTCTTCGTTCCTGCAATTCACAAGTGAGGTAAAAATGAATGACAAGGAAAGGTGATGGGAAAGTTTTTAATGCCGCTGACATACCAAATATACCACCTTACGTGAAATGTTATTTGAAGAGCACGCACCCATATTCTATTAATAACTGACAACTAATCTCCTTTATTAGCATTTAAAGTGCATAACCATGAGTCAGCTTATGGAAACTACTTCTCTTGAATAATGAGCCCGAAAGATCTGCGATGGAGCGATTTTGCGATTTGCTTCGCAACATCGCAGATCGTGACATCGCAGATCGCAACATCGCAAATCGTAGCATCGCAAATCGTAATGTCGTGATATCGCAATGTTGCAATATCGCAGATCGTAGGAATGTTATGTATGGCAAATTTTGTTGACATGTTCCTTGCGAGATGCAATCTTGCGATCGGCGCCATCGCACATCGACATATTTTTGAAGTGTTTTAAGTAAGTTATGCTAAATGCGATGCGATATTTGGTCATTATCGTTATCTCGTGAATATTGGGATTGTGTTTGTGAGGTGGCATCCCGCTATTTTCTTGCGATGTGATTTCCCTTGATAAAAGTATTTTTTACCTTATCATAAACTTAGATTCTAAGAGTTTCCAAGGAGGCTTCCTAAGCTTATGATGGTAACTTTATTTGCGAAAAAGAAATGTAAGCGCTACTTTGATTTCTTTGGATTTTATAACTAAGGGTCCCCACTTATTTAGTATTAGCAATAACATTTCATAAGGAGGGGGGTTGTTGGTGGCCACAACAGGTTGTAGACGCCTAAGTCTTCTACTGGTGGTGGTTTAAGGAAGACCACAAACCAGAAAGATAGCAGAAGCCAAAGTATTCTATTAGTGGTGGTTTAAGTCTAACCATCAACTCTCTAACTTGGCTCCCAAACTCTTGAATCTGGCTAGTTGTTGATGTCTTCTGCAAAATGGAAGTTCTCCCTAAGGATGTGATACAGTAGCATTAGAGCTCCCAAGTCATCAAGCTTTTTGGGGATTCAACATAGAACAGGAATTTTATTTCCTTATTGTAAACAATTTTAATTTCTTTATTTATAAAACTATTATGGATAGAGATAAGACAAAATAGATAAGATTTTAGTGTGAGAATTTTCCTTTTGAGGTATGAGAGATTTAGGAGATAAACTATGGTAGATTTAGGGAAAAATCGCGGAGTGATTTTAGGCTTTTATAAATAAAAAAAGGTTTATTTTCTCCAAAATAAAAGTTACTTATTCTTGTAAGCCTATGGGCACGAGGAGAATGGGCAAATGAATGTATAATCAGGCCAAACATGTACATATGAATTTGGTTTCAAAACGGAATTTTTACATTCTTATGGATTGTGTAGTATCTTTGCATCTATGTTAATGAATTTATTTATATGATTGTAATAGTTAATTGGTTGAGTAATCAAATTTCTGTAGAGTTCTTGGCATTCATATGATTACAGGTTTGTGGAAGTGAACATAGCAAGAAAAGTCAAATTTTCCCGCATCAAGTGGTATTAGAGTAGGAGATCTCGAGACAACATAAGAATTTTGTTCTACAGTATGGAGAAAAAATAGAACGAGATTGAGACAACCGTAAGTAATATGATTTTGGTTTTTTTTAATTTGTGGATATCGATGAAAGGTAGTAGCGATTCAGGAGGATGTGGTGATAATTTTGATAGATGACATGGTTGTGATGGAGGAAAAAGAGTAATTGTAGAAACCTTAAGAGTAAGGAGTGCTAGAAAGGGGTTCTAGAGGAGGGGGCCAAGAAAGGCCAACAATCCAAGCTTAGAGGAGATAGCTTTGTGAGGTGTGTGTAGCAAGAAGGAGACTTGTTACTGTAAAGGTTATTTGTAGTTCATAGTGGGCAGTGAAAAGCTCACAGAGGAAGATGAGAAGATGAATATGACTATGGATAGTCCTTTGAAGAATTCAGATGGAAGCCATAGATATGCCAAAGCAGTTGGCATAAGGAAAATGAGTGATGAAGAATACGAGAGGGAACTCGTTGAGATAAAAGCATGGTTGAATGTGCTTACAAAATTGCTACAACAGAATGAGGAGAACCAAAGGTATGGGTGGAACATGAGGAAAAGGGTTAAATGGCCTGTTGAAATATTATGGGCCAAGAAGCAAAGACAAAATATGAGACATAGGTTGAAGGAAGAACTCAAAGATACCGAGTGTGAGCAAGCAGTTCACAAAGGTGAACTTGAGCAAGGAGAAACCCTTGAAGAGGATGGTGACAAGATTGATGGAGATTTGATGTTTAAGACATCAAACGAGGCTACAAAGCCTTATGTTTTTTTTAATGATTCATTTATGGTTGTAGATGTTATTGCAGATGATGGATAGTCTTGTGAAATTGTCATGAAGAAAGAGGAAGATAGAGGAGAACAAAGTTCAAATTTTGTTCTCACCAAAGAGGAGGAACAATACTTGAATCAGATGCTCTTAAGGAATGATAAGCCAAAGGCAAAGACAAATTCCTGTCTTCACACTGATTGTGTTTATGCATGTGCGGAAAAAGTGATTATCAATTTTCAAATTGATGCAATTGGAACAAAAACTAAGGTTGAACAACTTACAAAAGTTGTTGTGAATGAAGATGCAACAAAGTCAAAGGGGGAACAGTTTGTTGGCATCATGGTTACAGAGCTAGATCAACAGATTGAAGTGAGACAGAGAGTTCAAAGAGAAAATTTACAAGCATGGAATAAGGTTGAAAATATGCTTGGATGGCTGTATATTTTGTTTGGAAAATTTTCACTTAAAATAGTGAGCAACACCATGGTAAAAACAACTAGTTTGCAGCAAGGAAGGCAAAAGAAGAATTATAGGAATTCAAGATGAAGCAATAGTACAACAGCATGAAAAAGTGGATGATCAACAACAAAACTATGTATGGGATCCAAGAGGACATTAGCAACAACTCATGGTCAAGAGACCATGAAATTTTTCTACCTTGGGAGTATGATGCAAGAGCATTAGAGCTTCCAAGTCATCAAGATTTTTGGAATTCAACATGGAAAAGGAATTTGATTTCCTTATTGTAAATAATTTTAATTTCTTTATTTATAAAATTATTATGGATAGAGATAAGAAAAAATAGATAAGATTTTAGAGTGAGAATTTTCCTTTTGAGGCATGAGAGATTTAGGAGATAAATTATGGTAGATTAAGGGAAAAATCGTGGAGTGATTTTAGGCTTAAAAAAAAAAATAGCTTTGCTACAAAATAAATGTTATTTAGTCTTGTAAGCATACGGGCACAAGGAGAATGGCCAAATGAATGTATAATCAGGTCAAACATGTACATATGAATTTGGTTTCAGAATTTAATTTTTACATGCTTATGGATTGTGTAGTATCTCTGCATATATGTTAATGGATTTATTTATATGATTGTAATAGTTAACTCGATGAGTAATCAAATTTCTGTAGAGCTCTTGGTATTCTTAAGATTGCAGGTTCGTGGAAGTGAACATAGAAGAAAAAGTCAAATTTTCCTACATCATGATGGTTTAAAGATAACCACAAACTGTTGAAATGGTGGTTTGAAGATGACCACAAACTGTTTCCTAGAAGAAGTAGCATGTATTCTACTGAGTAGTTGCTTAAGTAGGACCACAAACCAACTAGTATTTTTGGAATGACCATAAACCAAATTGTGCTCATGGAACATGAGTCTATATCTACCTATAGCTCTAACACTAGCTCTAGGATTTGGTTGCAAGTTATTGCTCATGAGAAGTAGTTGTTTTTTGCTCTTGATGAGAGGCAGAATTGACCGTAAGGAGAAGCATTAGTTTAGGGGAGTTTAGATGAAAAACCATACATGATTGCTAGGTATTAGACATACGTAGCTAGTATTCTAATATGTGACATTGGTATCAGTGATTAATTGATATTAGAAGTTACCCTTTTCCATAGATGTGAAAGGGGGAGAGTTAACGTGCTTGGCCATTAGAGTTGTGAGTGAGGTGTAGGAGGAGAGAATAATAATTAGAGCAGAGGTACAAATCAAAACTTGGTCTTGGTGTAGAGCATTTAATTCATAGGTTGGAACCATTGGTTGAAAAATTGGTGTAGAGTACTTAGTTCAAAACTTAGTAGCTGGTACAAAGCAATGATGTAGTGTTTAGCCACTGATTTGGATATTGGTTCAAAGTAGGGGGAGAAAATAATTGGTTTGGAGCAATAGGAGAGATAGGACACTAGAGTCGTATTGATCCATTGGTGCACAACTCAAGAATTAGCTGGGAAGAAATTGTTGCAGAGCTTAACTCGGTACATAGCTTAAATTTACAAGTGCAATCATTGTAGAGAGATCGGAAATTGGTTAATAAAACATATGTAGGTTGGTAGGAAACACTGGAAGTGCATAGGGTTACTAGGAGTTACCATTAATCCAATATTAGGGGTTACCATCAATGATAAAGGGGGATATTGTCAAATGTGTTATCATTGATGTCAAGTTCGAGGAGAGTTCTCAATGGAAACATAATTTTCAAAGTTACAGGGAGTTCTCAACAGAGGCCATGAATGATTAATGAACATATTTAGTGAGTTACGCACTTATTTGAATTTCAAAATTTGATTGAATCCAAGCATCCAAATATCTAGCATCTCACCAAGTTAAAACACATTCAAATGTTTTTTGGACTTTACATGTACATGGGCATATGTCCATCCATTGGTGCACCAAAGTGTCATCTTAACAGGGTACCTGAATTCTAGATTTTTATCCTAGCCAGCGGATGGACCCCAAGCATCGAACAAGTGGAAGTATGACAGTTGCTAGTGATGCGGTAAAATGGTGACAAAGGTGATGAGGTGGAAGCAATAGAGCATGACATGTGAAACACAGAAATGGCATCTTTGGCCAGCCAACTAGATGATTGGAAAGTGACATGTGGAAAATACAGTTCAGTATCAAGACATGTGGCAGGCTCGAGTTAGTTGCAAAAGGTGACTTGGTAGGTGAAGTGGCAAGTGATTCAGAAAATGACATGGAAAATTGTGGGTCACAGTTTAGAGCTAAACAATTTTCAAGTAATTTGATTATCCGACCATTTGAGAGTGCCTTAAGATAAAGCATTTAGCTGATCGACATAGATCTCAGGTTCAATGGAGGAAGTGAAAGTAAGGTTCTATTTGGTTCAAGGTTCCACAATGATAGGTAGATGAAAATTCATTCGACAGTCTGATAATCCAAGTGTGAACCAAGTATGGTTGTTAGAAAATAGCCCAAACCCCATATTCAAGTAAAGAAAACAATATGATCAAGGTTTCGATGATTAAGGTTCCACGTAGAGGAAATAAAAGGTCATCTAGGCATATGATAATCTAGATGTTAACTGAGTGCATCAATTAGAAAAAGACCCAGACGATGGATTCACTGTAGTAAATTAAGACAACGGTCCTAGCTCCAAGTCACAAGAATTTGAGGGTTAGTTGCAAAAGGTAACTGGGTAGGTGAAGTGGCAAGTGATTTGGAAAATGACATGGCAAATTGTGGGTCCCAATTCAAAGCTAAATGGTTTTCAAGTAATTCGGCTATTCGACCATCCGAGAGTGTACTGAGGTAAATCATTTGGTTAATCGACATGGATCTCAAATTCAATGGAGGAAGTGAGAGTAAGGTTCTATTTGGTTCAAGGTTTTGCAATAATAGGTAGATGGAAATTCATTCAAGAAGTTGATAATCCAAGTATGGCGATTAGAAAATAGCCCAATCCCCATATTCAAGTGAAGAAAACAATATGATCAAGTTTCTGATGATCAAGGTTCCACATAGAGGAAATAAAAGGTCATCTGGGCATCTGATAATATAGATGTGAGTTGAGTGCATAAATTACCAAAAGACCTAGACTCTGGATTCATTGTAGTAAATTATGACAATGGTCCTAGCTCCAAGTCACGAGAGGTTGACGTCTTAGCAATCTAAGATGAAAGGAAAAAGAAAAGGAAATCTGGGATTCTAGTGATCTGCTTGTGTAACAAAGCATTCACGATTGCAAAGCCCTGAATATTGAATTCACTGGAATAGTGAATTAAACAAATGGTCATAGCATTAGGTCATGAGGGATGGTGTTGAAGGTGAGTAAAGGCACATGTAAGGAAATGAGCTGAGAAAAGGAAGTAAATGTTCTAGCACCATATCTATATAGGATTAACTGGTAAGAGAAGTGCAATGTGGTGATCAAACAATATGACAGAGCACATACGCCATTAGAGAGATTGTGTGGGGAGCACATGTGTAAGGATGCATAAGCCTGTGGACAATACAAGCATATGAAGTGTGTGTGTAAACTGTTCAAGAGCAGTAGAGAACTGTAGAGATCTAGTTCTGCAAGAGACAAAACAAAAAGCATAGACTGAGTGTGTTGGCAGATTTGAGAGAACACATACATAAGCAGAGTTTGTGCAGTTGAGAAGTGTGAGATCTAGGCCAATTAAGAGTGCACAAAATAGAGTGTTGTGGTGTGAAGCATGATAGAAGACTGCTAGTGAACTAGAAAGAGAAGGTTGTTGCAAAGAAGGAAATGAAGGGAGGGAGATTTGAATTAAAGTTTTGAATGAGCAAGAATTAAAGAAGGTGCCTCTGGATCCAATCTGAAAATTTGATGAAACAAAGATCTAAAAGGTAAAGGAATTGGATCAACAAATCTAAAGGGGATTGGTATCTACAAATCCAAGGGTATTGGTGTCTCCTGCAAGTTGGCGCCTGCAAATTTGAGGGAATTGTTGTCTCGTACAAGTTGGTGCTTGCAAATCTAAGGGGATTGGTGTCTCCTACAAGGTGGTGCTTACAAAGCTAAGGGGATTGATGTCTCCTATAGGTTGGTGCCTACAAAGATTGTTACAGTAGGTTGGTGTCTGCTTTAATGAAATAATTAAAAAATGTTGTGTGGTTTTATCTTGGATGAGTTTCCACGTATATCTTATGTCCAATGCTCTTATGTCGTTGGTGCATTATTTTTTTATTGAAAGCTTTAAATAGTGTAAAATTGTATTATATCACCCCCACCCCCCCACCACGTATAATTGTTAATCCAACATACAAATTTTAGGGAAACACTTTGAGCACTTCTCTTTTTTATTTTATTTTCTAATAGAATACACGTCCTAGGGAAACCCTCTAAGTAGTTCCCCTCATTTTCAGTATGGTAAGTGGGGTAAACCAACTACTTTCTTCTTCAATCCCTTTTCAATTCATTTTATAATTGTCCTCGTTCAAAACATAAAAGTATATACTTTTTTTTAATGGAATACGCATATTAGTGAAACCCTATTCATCCCTACTAAATCCATTATGGATAATACATGTTCATTGTACAACTTTTTCCCTAACTTGTAGTTGTGTTTGGGTTCTAATTCCATGATTTATTTATGTTTGAGTGCCAAACATAAGGATAAAAAAAAGGAAATATCTACATTAGTGAAATTCATTTCTTTTTCAATCTATTTTCCATTCAGTTTTAGAATTGTCATGGTAAAAAAAAGTACATACTCTTTTTTTTAATGGAATACACATCCTAGGGAAGCCCTCTAAGCACTTCCCCTCATTTTGAGTATGGTACCTAGGGTAAACCATTTGCTTTCTTTTTCATACTATTTTTTTCCAATGGAATACACATCCTAGGGAAACCCTCTTCCTCTTCACTCCCTTTTTAGTTTATTTTTAGAATTGTTGTGGTGAAAAAAAGTCCATACTCTTTTTTTCTCAATGAAATACACATCCTAGGAAAACCATGTTACTCCCTTGTAATTCAATGTGGATAATACATATTCATTGTACAACCCTTTCCCTAACTTGTACTTGTGTTTGGGTTCTAATTCTATATTTTATTAATGTTTGAGTGCCGAACATAAGGAAGAATTGAAATATCTACATTATTCAAATCTATTTCTTCTTCACTACCTTTTCAATTCATTTTTAGAATTGTACACACATTTTGTTTTTCAATGGAATACCCATTATAGGGAAACCCTCCAAGTCATTCTTCTTTTTTTTTAAGTTGAATACACTTCCTAGAGAAACCCTCTATGCACTTTTCTTTATTTTGAGGATAGTACCCAGGGTAAACCAATTGCTTTCTTCTTCACTCCTTTTTCAACTCATTTTAAAGATTTTCTTTGTTAATATATATATATATATACTTTTTTTCCAATGGAATACACACCTCGGAAATCTTATTCATCCCCTCTAAATTCAATGCGGATAACACATGTTCATTGTACAACTCTTCCCCTAACTTGTATTTGTGTTTGGTTTCTAATTCCATGATTTATTTATGTTTGAGTGTCAAACATAAGTAAAAAAATAGATATCTACATTAGTGAAATTCATTTCTTCCTTAATCCATTTTCAATTCATTTTAGAATTGTCATGGCTTAAAAAAAATGCAATTTTTTTTTCAATGGAATACACATTCTAGAAAAACTTTCTCAACGCTTCCCCTCATTTTGAGGATGGTACCCAAGGTAAACTATCTATTTTATTTTTCATATTATTTTTTGTCAATAGAATACACATCATATGGAAACCTTTTTCCTCTTCACTCCCTTTTAATCAATTTTTAGAATTGCTCTAGTGAAAAAAATAAATCATAATCAATTTTTTTCAATGAAATACACATCCTAGAGAAACCCTATTTGTCCTTTCTAAATTCAATGTAGATAATACATGTTAATTGCGCAATTCTTTCCCTAACTTGTATTTGTGTTTGGGTTCTAATTCCTTGTTTTATTTATATTTGAGTGTCAAACAAAAGCAAAAATAGAAAGGTCTATATCTCTCAAATTCATTTGTTCTTCACTTCCTTTTAAATTCATTTGTAGAATTGTATACACTTTTTCAATGATACACACATCCTAGGCAAATCATCGGAACTCTTCTTTTTTCTTCAACATGGGTAGCGATCCTCAGCCCATATCCAATCAGATTCTCCGGTTGGTAGAGATGTAGGGCTTTCCATGACTGGAGGTATGTCCAAAGTTGGCCCTGTTCAAGCAGCTGATTTAAGCATAAAACGTTATTAGTGTAAAACATATTTGATAGGGATAAGTGCAACTCCTGATTGGTTCGAGTTCTCTCATTCTTATGAAAATTAAATTGATAGGTTCGAGTTCTCACGTTCTTATGAAAATTAAATTAACAGCGTCCGTACAAACGGAGTTTTCAGTTCCACAGCAGCTAACTATGTTAATAGCTTAGTTTTATAGGAGGCTGGACTGTGGATTTGCTCTTATCGTGATGGTAGAACAGGCGTTCGCATGAAGGCAAAATAACAATCGCCGTTGCCGGGGATCGAACCCGGGTCACCCGCGTGACAGGCGGGAATACTCACCACTATACTACAACGACCAGATGGACAGCATTGGAAAACTTCAAACTACATGATACCTGCAATCAAAGCCCTACCCCTCAGCCTAAATTGACAGGGATAAGTGCAATTCCTGACTGCAACAGCCGGGAGTCGAACGGGGAATTATACGGTGGCAAGGTATCATTCTAGCGATAGCCCACTGGCTCAAGTATTTAAAATAATTCTCATTTTATTTTTCTCTAATAATGTTAGAATTTCAATCCGGTTAATTATTTTATGTAATCTTTTTCATTGCCTAGCAAACGATCCTATTTCATTGACTATATTATTTCTGGTGTCATAATGTGTTCTATCATAAGGGGATTGAGGGGATTGGGATGGATTTGATTGGTTAAATTGTTGACTCCTTCAGGGAAATGACAAGGATTTCTGGCCAATTCTCATGGTACAAGTTTTATATTTTACATGTATCTTTTATCATTATGAAAAATAATGTTAGAATTTCAATTTGGTTAATTATTTTATATAATCATTTTCATTGCTTAGCAAACAATTCTATTTCATTAATTATATTATTTTTGGTATCATCATGTATTCTATCACAAGTGGATTGGGATGGAGTTGATCTGTCAAATTGCCGACTCTTTAGGGAAATGACAAGGATCTCGATTCATGCGTCTTGCCAATTCTCATAGTACAAGTTTCATACTTTACATGTATCTTTTTTTATTATGAACACTGTTATATTAATGTAATGATTTATAGATTGAAAAACTCCTTTGGGAGCTATTATTTGAAAAGACCATTGATGCTTCCACTAGATGACTTTGGATTCATGGATTAGATATAATTTTCAAGAGAAATCAAGCATAGATGTCAGAATGGGAAATTATCAATAAAATTTAAATATCAACATAAAGATATTTGTTATGAGAAATTTGAAATAAAATGATTCCCACAACTTTTACCAAGGCATAACTTTACTTTGAATTTGCTTAGACTAGTTGCAACACTACAATAACTTTATCCTAAGATTTCCTCTCTTGAGATGATCCAAGAGCTAAAAGCTTATAAACTTTGAACAAAATGTCATTAATTTTAAGGATTAAAATGGATCATATAACAACCCATTAGGGTTACTAACTCAAGTGGTTAGGACTCACAACGATAATGTTGCTCACATCAGTTTGAATCTTAGCTAACCTTATTCAATATGGTTTGCAAACTATCATATCGAGTGATCAAATTGGATCACTATATAATTTTTCATTAATATCGATGCTTTTAGAGTGAAAATTTTGAAGGAAACAACTTACAAGAGTAGTTTTATCGACGGGACATAGTTTAGAGAATTGGATTAAGAAACCCTCAAGGACAGGGCTAAGGCCTTAAATGCATTTTTTTGGGGCTAAGAATTGTGACATTGTATTACACTCAAATACCTTTCCAATGGTGCAAGAATCATGTCAATCAGAGTTTTGATGCAAACGTTATGCCTCCCTGAAGTTGACTTATTGTGATTGACCACTATAATTCGAAGGATGCCATGTCAGCCCTCGTTAATCATTCAAAAGGTGATACTCACATGGGCACTATAAAGAAAACTCCAAAAGAGTTAAAGTTGTAACTCGAGTTGAGAGTTAAAGGAGTAAAACTTAGCCCCTAGTTGGCTATCAGTTTGTATTCTAACCATGCCACTAGGAGGAAAGGGCGTTACATTCTATTTGTTTGCATTTTGTTCCATAGTCAAGCATATTAGTTGAGTGTGGATAGTGAGAGAGCATAAAAAAGGGGGTTTGTATTTTATAGCAGCACATGGGCCACATATGTAACTCCATAAGGAATGTATTATCCTTTGTATTTGCATCATTTCCATTATAGACAAAAGATAGCATATCAACCTCATCTTCCAACTGATTTTTCTCCTAAAAGGGTTCTCAAAGCATATCTTGGTGTTCATTGTGGTTTGTGATTGCTTGTCTTTACTGATTCTCTATTTTATGCATTTTATCGGTTGCTTGTATAAATGACAAAATCAATAATAAAATATCTATAATCTAAAGGAATTAACCCTTCATAGTATATATTTAGGTTTATTTTAATAGATTTGTTGTGATGAACTACTCTAATGGAATATCCACGATAGTTTACATATTATTAGGTTAGGGGAAGTTTTCTTATCAATAATGCTATATTATTCTTGATAACAACAATGACTTTATGTTATATTTATCGATTCCCCCTAACAAAAAAAACAAAATAAATCATAAAACATAGATTAAAACATCTTTTAAGTTAATCAAGCATTAAAAATATAATAAACATAATTAATATAATACATATATAAATATGTAATAATAAACTATTTCTCTAAAAGTTGTGATAATTAAATAGTATTATAGCATGTTAGTAGTTGTAGCAATGCTCATATTTATTTTACTTAATATATTTTCTTTATGAATTTTTTTAATCCTATTTAAAATGGATGTATTTATAATTATCGAACAAGATTGTCTATAATATTTATATTAACCTTATCTCAAAAAAAAAGTCCAGACAAATAACAATTTGGTATTCTAGAAGGGGCCAAAATCTTGAAATTTCTTTATCTTTGTTTAAGATGTTATCGGAAACTCATTGCCTAAAAATGCACACTCACTACTTTCATTTCTAGTAGTTACTCTCATAAATGCTTTTGCATTTTTCAAATTGTATTCTTAGAGAATAACAAGCTTATTATCCATAAAATTTGAATATACTACTCATCAATATACACTTATCAGAATTTTATATGTATTTTCTACTTGTATATCATTTACTTTGAATTGAGTGACCTAAGGAAAAGGGAAACTCCAGAAACCAATAATGTGTGTTCAAAACTCAAAGGAGAAACAAACAAAAATAATCAAGAAGTAAAAGGGCACTCAAACTTTGTTGCCTGTTCTGACCAACATTGAAACTTGTTTTACCCATGTATTGTTTTTGCACTCTCTTGTGTTCACAGTTTGTTCACATTTGCTCACGTATTCCAGGTTATGAAAAAAACACTAGGAGGAAAAACTTTTCAAATTCCACAAAATACCTGGGCCTTTAGAGCAAGATCTGTCTCCAATGTTTGGCTTCGATGTCACCTATCTTGTATGACAGTGCTAACTATCTTAACCGTCATCTTTTTAATACATTTTTAATCGTTTTTGCCAAAAAAAACAATTTGAATGGTATGAAATATCTCTTAATATAAGTGATTTTAAATTTAAGTTTAAATTTTAATAATCTAAACAATTTTAAATTTTAATGGTGTAGATAATTTGTTAAGTGTCTAGGAATTTTAAATATTAATAGTTAAAAAAAACAAAGTGAAGTTGAGATTTTTTTTTTTTTTTAAGTAAGAACACTTAATTCTTAGCTTTCAGTGTTTGAAGATGGATGAAGTGTTCTCTAGAAACATGGAACACCTCGAAGAGAGCACACAATACTCTAGAAATTCTTCTCAACATCATATTGTCAACTGTGAAAATCTACATGCACAAAAAACAAGGTGTTTTTTCCACTAAAAAATTATATCCTCATAAAAATAAAAATTGTCCTCACAATTGCTTAGTGTAATGCCATATTTTTTATTAGACTTATTAGTACTTGATGTTGTTATTGATAGTACTTGATATTACTATCTAAAATTAAGGGTTGAAGGAGCCCTTATATGATGTTATTATTGATATTACTATTTGTTGTTATTGAGTTTGTTGGAGCCCTAGAGGTAGAAGTTTGGGGATATGTTCCCTAGTGTGAGGCTTGGAGGATATTTGGACACCCCTGAGGGTATTTGGAACTCCTAGAGCCACAACGCTCTAGGACTCCATAGGCATCCTATGTTGGAGCTCTAGAAGGGTAGTAGCGCAACCTAAGGGACTACATGTGCAAAGAAGGTGGTTGCACTATCTTGGGTTGTATAGGCTGATGGGGGATTAAATATTGTAGGTTGGAGGTTGTAAGAATTTTGTAACTTGGCCCATTATCCTTTTGGTGTGATTTGTGGAACCTTAGATGGTTTTAAGAAGCCTTTTCCCTAATGGAGTCATAGCTCCAGTTTGGGGGTGACCTATTGCTAAGATTACTGGAGCAATGTGGTTTATGGTTGGGTGGAACATCTAAGGGTTGTAGTCAGTTGGTGCCATTTATCAAAGACAAGTGTTCTTTTTATATATTGATTCTTTTGTTATGTTTATCGTATGGATGCATGATACTATAATTTACATGAGTAAAATGAAGTTATTTATATGTTATTGTTGCATATCACATCAATGTGTGCCAAAAATACATGAATAAAAATGAATTATGGTATCAAAAGTGGATTTGACAAGTAATGCACCTCAACTAGGAGGTTGGGGCATGTCACAAAGTGATATTCGAGCCATGTTGGGCATTTTATTTTCTAGTATCAAAAGTATATGATTCAAAGTTAAACACAATATTTGGAGCCTACAAGCATAAAGGTAGTAATGCACCCCATTGGGTGGTTGGATGTGTTACAGAGTGGTATCAAAGCAAAAATTAGAACATTTTGGCTATATGGGTTTGCACATATAATTGTATGTTGATTGTTTAATAAAATTCCTCAAGGAGAGGAATTGGGAAAATTAGAAATGGTGGGGTGAGAATCATCAAGGCGTCATGGAAATCAACAACAATGAAGCTATAGAAGCATGAATTTTTAAATTTGTCACTACATATTGATATGATTTGTTTAGATTACGAGGCTAAAAAATTGGTCATGGAAGAAAATTCAAGAAAATCCCCAAGGCCAAGGTGAAAATTGGAGCTTAAGTTGCTCAAAAATGTTAGCTTGACAGTCACAAGCAATAAAGCAATAACATTAAATCAGATTTGTTGGAGTAGATCCAAGTAATTTGTGCATATTGGAATTTTAGAAAATGAGATATCAACAGAATTTGAAGAAAATGGGAAATTTTTGAAAGTTATAAAAAATGTGGAAGTTCATACTAGTGGCATAAGTAATGACATGGGGATCCCATGTGGTAGTTGAATGAACAAGTGGTTGACAAGTGTCAACATAAGGAAAAATTGGAATGGAGGGATTTTGTTATCAACCTCACATATCAGAGCCCAAAATCAATTTAAGCCATTGAATTAGAGTAATGTCCACGATGTGATCTATTGGAAGTAGGGACAAGTGCTAATGAGTGAGCATATTGAAGTATGATATTACTCTAGGTTGTTGGATCATGAGTATCCGCCACCCTCAAATTCATTAGAGTTGAGCTTATGTGTTATCGAGTGAGCATCCTTCAGTCAAATATTAATCTGGACTATTGAATTATGATCATCATGCACCATTAGATCCATCAAATGGTTGGTAAATGGGTAAGGTTGGCAAGTACATGGGTAAGGGTCTTTTTATCCACATTCAATGGTTCTCTTAGACCATTGATATATTTAATTTCTACCGTTAGGTCTATTGGATTATTAATTTGCAGTAAAATAATGCACAATTTTGAGTTTGACATAAATATCAACCATTAGATCAAGGAAATGTTAGCTAATTCTATTGGACATCAGGTATTTTTTTAAAAAGGGGGCACATGCACACCTGATATGGATCATCACCATTGAATTAAGTTAGTTGCATGATTATCGAATTTAATAGAAATGCAAGTTATAATAAATGATCATACACTTTTAAATTCAATATGGATTATGGACCATCAATTTACACCAAAGTTCAACCATTAGATCTTGCAAGTGTGCAAGTCATGTGCTTGGGAAAAAGGTGGTGGATGGACCCCACATGTGATTCCAGTGAGTGAAAGGTATCCATGTGGAGTGGTGGAAGAGGAGGTGGGACCCTCCGTCTAACAAAGGTTAGTAAGATGCCATGTGGACCATGGAGCCTAGGTGGGGGTTTAGAAAGAGAGAAAATGGGTTGCATGGGTGCCAAGTGTTCGAGAAAATGCATGAAATTTAGTTTGTGTCCAATGAAAACTGAAGATTATATATTTTTATAATTTTTATTTAATAATGGGGAGAGCACAGAGACATTTTGTATACTTGAAACTTGTCACATAATCTAGTTGTGAAGCGTTTCCACCTAGCATGAGGTGCCACAATAGCACAAAGTACAATAATTGGGTATAATTTCTACTATATTTCCAAATCATCAACTTGCAGGTCATTTTTGAAGCCCTCAATGATGTTTTTAGATGCTGAAAATTTTAAGGAATGTATGTGCTAGTTGCACACATGGTCCTAATTATCTCAAATAAAAGAGCTCGAAGAGAGCTTTCCAATGTGATAATGCATTTTCCAAATGAAGTTAGTATGAGGAAAACCCATGCACCAATTTACTTCTAAGAGGCACAACTCCTTAACTAGAACTCAGATTGGGACAAGAAAGTAGTCAATATAAAGCTCTTGGATAATATAACATACCCATGGAGTTAGATTTGAAATAAGGGTATAAAAATTCTTAGGAAATTAGAAGGAAGATGTTGTAGTAGTATAGGAGTGAATTGGGCAAAATAGGCCAAACTTCAACAAGCCATAAAGAAAGGAAATTTTAAGGATGGAAATTTATGTTAAAGTTTAGAAACCTTGGTGAATCTTATTACTCTGTAATATGCAATCTTTTTGGAAAGATATTCAAATTTTTAATGATTTTATATATAGTCTCTATAAAGTTTTAACTAATTTTAAGGTAAATGAATCACTTTCAGAAAAATTGGAAAATAGTGAATCTTATTTTTGGAACAAGTATGAAAAATTAGCCCATCTATGAATATTAACCCCTTGGTCGTATCCCAAAGCTCATATTTGGACAAGTGATTAGTAACTTCTAAGATATTGAAGAGTAGAAGCCATATATCAATGCATAATTATGAATTGATTCTTAGGAAAACAAAATAAGGTCTCTAGTGTCTTATAGGAGCAAATTTAACATGAGGACTAGCAGTATGGAAGATGTGTAGGAGTCCTACAACCATGAAGAGGAAGTTAGGGGAATGAATGTTGGCATGGGTATTTCTAAAACCAAATAAAGTGGACATGTAAGGGGCAAGTCAGATAATAGAGACTTGGTGGAGACCATAAGGAGTCTTAAGATAAATGTGCTTAGCTATAAGACTAATAATGAATGGTTGATTAGGGCCCAGAAGGAGCAATGTGACATTAATACTTAGATTTTCCAAAGCTTAAATCATTTGTAGAGGCATATAAATAATGAATATGATTCAAGGCAAGTAGAGGAACACAACTCTTAAGTCAAGAAGGAGGATTCCAAAAGTTCAAATCATTCTAGAAGTGCTAGTAGACAATAACATTACTCACCAAAACATTCAACCAAGAGGACTTATGTTTCTTCAGAGTTTGGAATTAGCCCAAGCATATAGCTATTCAAACATCAAAGAAGGAAGTTTGAATTGAATGACATGCAAGGGGAGATTTTGAAGATTAGGCCTTCTACCTATTATGGTGACCATAAGAAGGGTGAGGAAGTTGAAGCTTGGATGTTGGGGATGAGGAAGTATCTCCAATTGTACAACTACTCATCCAACTTGGAGGACCAAAATGAAATTTATTATTTGTATGGAAAAGAATCCATGTGGTGGGATCAATTCGAATAATTCAAGCACTTGGATGAGAAAAGGATCTCATGGAGGTAGTTTAATAGGTATTTGCAGAAGAAATAATTTTCTAAACGCTACTATGATAGGAAAATATAAGAGTTCTTTGAAATAAATTTGGGGAGCATGAAAGGAAATTCTTTGAACTATTGAGGTATGTTGGTTTTATTAAGGATAAAAAGGTCAAAATACATATATTTTAAAGTGGTTTACCATCATTTTACACTAAAAATTTTAAATTGGACGAGCCCTAGACTTTGGAGGAAGTATAAGGAATACAAAATACTTTTATGAGGAGAACAAAAATAATATAGCCTTGTAGAAATATTGGGATGACATAAAGAGAGCCAAGGTGTAGAAAATAAAGAAGGGATACAAGCCTTCATTTTTTAGGAGTAATTCTCAAGCAAATCAACAAGCTCAACCAGTGAAATGTGAACCAAAGAGAGCATATCCATTGGAAAAAAGGATAATATTTTAGCCCATTAGGTGTTGGGTTGTAAGGGAAAGCATATGCACAAAGGTTTCCACACAAATAAGCCAAAAGGAGGATTGTACACCGCAATCAAGAAGTAACTGATACAATGGAGGACATGGGCAGAATCGTGGCCAAAGTTTATGTAGTGTTAGAAAATAAGAAGGTTTATCATCAAGCTTGCATGATTAAGTTGAAGGTAAGATAAATAATTATCCCATTATCAATTTAATTGATGTAGACCTAGTCATATTTATATTGATCCTAAATTTTTTGAGAGATTTCATTTGAAGAGAAATAAGCATGGCAAGGCTTGTTTGGCTCAGCTATATATAAGGGCTAATGGGAGGATTAATGAATTAGCATAGATATTTCAACTAGACATGAATGGCTCAAGTACAATTATAGGTTTAAACATCATATATTTGGGCTCATATGATTGCTTAATTGGTATGTATTGGCTATTTTGGATTTCTATAATAAGGCATTCATTTGTTTTGATGAATAAGGGAAACAAAGGTAGATGTAGAGAAATCCAAGGCTAGTTTATATCGATAAATATCAACCATGTAGTTGAATAAGAATTTTAGAAAAGGGTGCCAAAATTATGCAGCCCACATGGAAGAGGCAACTAAGGGCAAGGTATCAAGAATTAAAAACCACTTGGTATTAAGAGAATCTAAAGATGTATTCTTTTATATCCCGGGTTTAACACAAAAGAAATATATTTACTTTTCCATAGATATGATACTTGGAGCTACCCCAATATCTAAAACACCATATAGGATGAACATATTGGAGCTTAAGGAATTACAAATACAATTGAAGGAACTTTTAAAGAAGGGGTACATACACACAAGTGTGTCGCCTTGGGCCAACCCAATGCTCATTATCAAAAAGAAATATCGTACACTATCATTGCATATAGAATTTAGTATGTTTAACAAGGTGGTAGGGAATAACAGGTAACATTTTCCAAGGATAGATGACTTGTTCGATCAGTTGAGAAAAATTGAATTCTTCTCGAAGATAGATATGAGGTCATGATACCATCATGTAAGAATAAAAGTAGAAAGCATCAACAAGACAAAATTCAAAACTCGATATGGTCATTATGAATGGCATTTGATCTATCCAATGCACCATGTGTCTTTATGTGCATTATGAATGGAATTTTTTAAAATTATTTGGACAAGTTTTTCGTTGTATTTTTGCATGACATCTTTGTTTACTCAAAACCTATGTATTTTTGGATGACATATTTGTAACATTTGAGGATGGTGTTACAAAGTGTTAAGGGATCATAAGATTTATGCCAGTTTGAGAAAATGCTCATTTTACCAAAATAAAATTCATTATTTGGGCGATGTCATCTCAGAGGAAGGTGTAGCAGTGGACCTAGAGAAAATCAAAACTATTCGTTAGTGGAAAACACCTATAAATGTAAAAGAAGTTATGTCTTTTATGGGACTAACAAGCTAACTCATGAGATCTATTGAGGGGTTGTCAAGAACATTTCACCATATCACTTCTTTTCAAAAGAAGGATATGGAATTTGAATGGTCTTAGGAATATGAATATGCCTTTCAACATTTCAAAATTATATTAACAAGTGCACCAATATTAAGGATTGTTGATTCAAATGATGATTTTATTGTGTGCATAGATGCATGCACGGAATGGCTCGAAGGAGTCCTCATGCAAAATGGGCATATAATCAATTATGAATCAAGGAAGCTAAAGAAGCATGAAAGAAATATGCCATTCATGATTTCGAGTTGGCATCCAAAATTTGTGCCTTAAAAATGTAGCAGCATTACCTCATGGAAAATAGGCTTAATTTACAATAGACCACAATGGGTCGAAGCATTTATTTTGATAACCCACTTTAAATGACAATCAACTTAGATGGTTGGAATTTATAGCTAAATATGAATTCCAATTCAAGCACATTGAGGGGAAGGAAATTAAAGTGGTTGATGCATTCACTATAAGGGTGCATGAAATTCATGTTGCAACCATAAGTGTGTTGAGAAATCTAGGGGCGGAAATATAGAATGATTTCTCTTCTTGATGATTGTTTGGGATTTATTTTTGCTTCAATTAATTGGCTTCTTCTTTCTCTTGATTATTATTGGTGTTTTCTTCATCAAACAACTACCAAACCATAAAGAACAATAAGACAAAGGACACAATATTTAGGTGGTCATCCAAGGTGAAAACCTCTCCAAATCTAAGAGGAAAACCCACAAGAATTCTTCTTCTTATATAATATTCAATTGACAAATTCCAAGATCTAGACTCTTGACCAAGAACTCCTCAAAGACCAAGTCAACCTTGCCTATTTCCCAAGTCAAAATAATTGTTTCCTTGTTTGTCTACACCTTTGACCTTCAAACGACTTGACTGCAACATTGACGTGAATTTTTGCAATTTCGGCTTACCTGCAACTTTTGCAACTTCTCAGCCCCACACATGAGAGAGGAAATGGAGAGATTTTCCTTCTTTTCTCTTCGCTAGACCTCATTATTCTTCCTAGGGAACTCAACCCTCAAAACAGTTCTTATTAACACCAAATTTTAATACTTTGATGGCACTACAACTCATCTTCCCCACAACAGATTGAAGCCCTAATTTTCTTCGCACATGTGGAGAGAAGTGACCCAAAAATACTCCAAAAATATAAACCCTCTTTTCTTCCTTCACCCTCTTCTACTTTGCACATTTTCTTCTTCTTGTGATAGAACTCTTGATGGTGAAGTGTGTCTCCAAGAATGAGGTTGAATTCCCTATATATAGGCTTCCAGTCACTTGATATTAGGTCAACTTGTCACTATCTTAGGCCGACTTGTTGCTTGTGTAGGCCGACTTGATTGATAGTAATTGACTTGGCCTTGGAGGGTTGCTTTGATTCAAATAAAATATTTTACAATATGTAACATGCCCCAAATTGGTCTTTCATACATGATAATGACTTGTAGACTCAATGATAAGACCTAAGAGCTCATAATGGGAGCTTGATCTAAAAATAGATTCCCTTGAGTATGAAACTCATGCCTCAAGATCAATAACAAATTATTTTTCTTATTACATCAAATACATAAAATTATTATTACATATGTCATTATGAATACCTAACCTAGTTACATATTTCAACACTCCCTCTTAATAAGGGAGGTATTCATAATCCATATAAGGTACTTGGGAATTCTCAATTTGAAGAATTCTCTTAAGAAGAGTCGGATTGGTAACCCATTTGTATAACATCATATCATCCAGCATTGTCACATAACAAGGCCTTGACTAACAAATTTATCTCTCTACGAGATCAAAGCACAAGGTTGGCGAGACCAATGATTTATAGACACCTTCATCATTGTCTCTCAAGGAACATACCCCACTCAAGTGTTCATAGGATATGTCCTTCCAGGACTATTCTTATCTTTGATTCCCAATTCTCAAAGAATAGTGGTCCTATATGACTGCTCTTATCTTGGATTCCATACCACATATGCAAAGAGTATCGGATGCCAGATGCTTACCCAATCCTCCATTATTTTTTCCAAAGTTAAGACAAGAATGATGTGTCTATCTCTCCCTCTCAACTAGGGAGGATATGCCCATTCCTATGAAGGAATGTACCAAGCTCCCTCTCAACTAGGGACTTTTCTAAGCTCCCTCTTATCTAGGGACTTGCTTCCAAGTTCCTTCTTAACCGGAAACTTGCTTCCAGACTCCTTCTTACCGAGGGACCTATTTCTAGCAACAACTATCTCTTCTTAGGTGGAGATCATGGGACCTCTAGCTGCTTGTATATCTCCTCCATTCGATGTCATGAATTTTGTATTCATATCTATGGAGCCTTCATCTTGTAGGTTATTGACCATCCATCACTTTCCTTCATGACGCATGGAAGTCATGTCATCCTTCCTTTCATTGGAAAGTGATCCTCTTGTCCATATTTGGATTTTCTTCATACAAGTACCTTTTTCACATCATGTATCCTTTAGGATATTCCATCCTTCCACTTGATTATTAGTTGTAGATGACATCCACAACTCTCTTTCGGTAGCCCTGTATTAGCCCATCTAGATCTTGTTCAAAAAATAAAAAAATAAAATGAACATTAAATCAAAATTACTTTTTGTAATGACCCTTCATCATGACATTTTCTTGTTGCAACATCAACATCATGCATACATATTGACACATCTCCACCATATTCAATGTCAATGGTTTCCTTCCTTTCCAGAATTTATTAGAGTCTTCATACCTTTTTCCTAGAGATGTCACTGTCAATTATTTTAGTCATCGGATTTTGATTTCCTTTTCTACGTGATCATAGTTGTATCTTTCATGATCTTGTATTTCTTTCTTCACACATTGCTCCCCAAGAACTTTCATCACATTTCCTTTATCTTTGTCAACAACCTCATATTCCATATGAGGACATAGTATGTTGATTTCATCTAGTCAATATGTGAGCCATGCCTTCATGCATATTTTAAAAGGAAGATAACCCTTTTCATGCTCATGTGGTAGAGAACTTACCCATGCTCTTTACAAATAAATGATGACATTACTTTATCAAACATATGCATACATACCTCTTTTCTTCTTTTGGTCCTCTAGACTTCCTTCGACATCTTCCTTTTCCATGATTGAAGTTACTTCAATCATCTTGACCTATTGTATTCCTTTATCATCATACCATCATTCAAACAATGAATCCAATCTAAGGTGGAATTCTCAGTGAGACACGTGCTTCTTCCAAGAGATGAATCGTCTAATGAAGATTCCAACTGTAACACCCTCCTCCCACATTTACCCAAGTTAATCGGTCCGTTGGGGTAAACATGTGATGAGAGGCTACTATGATGTGATTCAAATCCCCATGTACAATTAAGGAAGTGGAACTAACAAAACAAAACCATTTTGACCTTCCACACATGCTACAAAACCTTCAAGATCCAACCGACACTTCCAGGTGACCAACCCCTGAGATAACTTGACATTTGACTCATTTATACCCCCATCCACTCCCATGACAAGCCATGCATGTGACTAAGGCCTTCTAGTCGCTCCCATGGCAAGGCATTCCCACGACTGTGGACTTTTCCAGGTAATTTTGAGCTAGCGACCCCGGATTCTATGCCACTTTTTCAAGGCCAGGACTCAGGCCATTGCCCAGAACATCATGAAACCTTCAGAAATGATAAATAACAAAGGAATAAGGCTAATAATTCAATCATTGGTATAAGTAATTTATTTGACCCCTACTAGCCATGATAGGTATTTCGTCAAACAAGTCACAAGTATGTAATCTACTGGCCATAACAACATATCTAAGCATAAGGGTCTCATACTTATCTCAGATCTATAAAAAAACATTGTTTCCTTATCACAATAGTTGCATTATCATCTATCAGGTCATATATTCATTATACATTCATTTTCTAATAAAAACATGATGAGAGTTGCTATAGGCCATTTTGTCACATCCGATCAGTGAGCCGCCTAAGGACGAACACTCCCTGTAAGCCTACTGGGATACGTTCACCAGCAAAGTTGCTCCATTGTGGCCTACATTGGTCACCAACAGGTTACTCCCCTTTACACCTCTATTGGTTCTAGAAATTCGGGAGAATGATTAGGATTCGAGAAGCTTCACCTTCCAGGAGTTTCCAGAAGTTGTTAGAACTACTTACCTTGGATAAATCATTCGGATCCTATCCATCCCTACATTGGATTTTTCACCACTTATCATTTGATCCTATCCCTCCATCAAAGGTGGATCTCTTACCCTAGAATGGTAATTGGATAAGAACTCCTAACTTACCTTGCTTCTCTATATATTTCCAGCCTACTATGAGGTTGGGGGTTGGATTTTGGAGAATAATTCTGCCCTTATGATGTTGTAGTGAGTGTTCATAATTCCATGCATTTAGGGTGATTGGAGGTGCAAATTCTGACAAGGAAAGGACAAATCAACAACTTGGAGGAGGTCTTCTACAAGATCAACTGCTACTTATCGCTGTGATCTCCTTCCATTTATAGTAATGGAATGAATTCATTGTTTCCCTATATTTGATGTTGTTTCACTTATTTCAATACCATGTTGATCTATTGAATGAAGTACTTAGATGATATTGCATACATCTTTCAGTTTCTTGGCTTGTGTTATCTAACTATGCATGTTCTAATTTTGGCAATCAGAGCTAGGGTTAGATCCTCTAACCTAAAGGAGCTAGTGCGTGAAGGATTCCAAGTAGGCCTCACTCCATCATCTATTTACTTTAAGGAAAAACATTGTGTTCCTTGTCTCTTTTTTGTTCTAGGTTATCCACCGACCTAGGGGAGATACTTTTGTCCACAATCGTAAATCTTGTATAACAAATTGGCAACCATGCTGAGGAACGAAGCATTCCCTGGGTGGTATCCTTATCCATTATGTTTGATTACCTCCTTGACAGACCTTTGTTGTATCATCCAACCAAGAACAAACCTAGGAAGTGATTTCATTGAACCTTTTTTGTAATTTTTGTGTTGGAAACCTCTTTTTTAGGCCCAACGCACCCCCTATGCCTTTGATAGAGTGTTGCACCTCACCCAGGCCCACTCTGTACCAGCGTTGCAATGCAATGGTGTCTCCTCTGCACTAGCGGTGGTCTCTATTTTTGCACAAATTTTTCCTTATTTTTTTAGCCTCTATTTGGTCAGCCTACTTCCAGCTAAACTTCATTGAGTCTTGAGTGTCTTGTGGTCTCTCTAAAGCCTCCATTTGGTTTGCATTTGTGTTGTTTTCCTTTGGTAAGAATTGGTTTTTATTTTTCTTTGTTCTTATCATTTGGTCTCATGCAAACTGTTTTCGTTTTAATGTTCATCACTTAGATGAATTGTTGTTCTAGTCCTCATTCTTAAAAGTGCAATTGAACATTTACATCTTAGTTTTCTTCATTTCAAAAATTAAGTGTGTTGAAAAGAAAAAATTTTGCATTTGCATCTAGGGTTTTGTGTGTGAAATTGGAATTCCCTAGTGTGAAATTGCATATTTTTTCTTTCACTTTTGTAAAACAAATTCTCCGTCAATCATCGGGGCTTTTGGGGGGGGGGGGGGGGGGTGTGGTTGCTCAATTATGTATGACTATTAATCGCCTTTGAGTGACATCTCTTATGCTTTTTGGAATTTTCACCCAATTTCAATTTGAGTCCTCTGTTCATGAAATTTGAGAGTACATTTGATTTCATTGGAATCCTCTTGTGTTTGTTTTGAATAATTATATTGGATAGATCACATTTGCATAGTTAGAATTCTCATTTTCACAACTGGAAAGGAAATTTTTCTTAGATAAAATTTGCATTGTTTTCAGGGGAATAGTGCATAGATTACATTGCATGGTTTGGAAATTTTTTAATCCTCTGAATTGAATTGGAATAGTGAAAACGAAATATCTACTTAGGAAGCTCTTGTTGGTTGCATATTTCATTGTTGCATCATTGTTTTCACCTCTTCCCTACAGTAGATAGCTTTCATTGAAATTGAAAAGAGTTCTTTTTGTCATATTAGTTGCATCATATGTGTGTTCAGGTGACATTGATTTTTGAGCCTTGACACTGAAACATAATCCAAGATAAACTTTAAAATTCATCTCAGTTAACCTGAGGAGCATTTGGAACTTAATGACACACATAAAGGTCTAGGCTAGAGACATGTTCTAGCATCATTAAACGTAGGAATTGTCATTGTTTTCTAGTGTTGCATCTCGAGGGTGAAATCATGTTCCACATAAGTGTATAGGATCATTCTCCACGTACCTTCGATTATATCAGATGGCACTCCATGCATGATAAGTATATGGGAATGCTCTCATCGAATGGTTACGCATTAGACAACACTACTATAGAATGCACTCCCATGTACCTTTGAGTATATTTTGGGAGTCCTCTATATGTTACTATACATCCATAGGTAACCGAGTTGGCCACCTTGTATACCGTGATACACCGAACACAACATTCAGGGAGACTTCTTGCACATATGTTAAGTCCATGGTTCACCAAGGTGTATATTGCAGTTCACGGTTGCTTGGTAAACATTTTTCCTAGTTACTCATCTTTGTTTTTGTTTATGTCTTTCATTTCTAAAATCAATTAATTGACCAAGGAACAACATACAACA
Source organism: Pinus taeda (assembly GCA_000404065.3). Classification (NCBI taxonomy): domain Eukaryota; kingdom Viridiplantae; phylum Streptophyta; class Pinopsida; order Pinales; family Pinaceae; genus Pinus; species Pinus taeda. The sequence continues at coordinate 78,521 of APFE030222225.1, forward strand.
TCCTTCTTGTGGAAATGCTCCTTAGTAGATCTTAGGTTGAGACTAATAGAAATAGTTCCTAAATATACCAATCAACGAAGCCCCTCTGATGGGAATTCTAGTCCTTTTCCTTCTTTTGGAAATATTGGTGCTCCTTATATGGAAACATTATCCCTTCCCTAATTTACCATTGGTTTTCTGGTTTGGTTATTTTTGACCCCTATGGTTTTGAATGTCCAAACTCCTTCTCAACCAAGTTCTCCTCCACCTGAACAACATCAATCTCATGTTGATCCTAAAGTTGACCCTTTTCCTTCTTCACCTATTGTTTCTTCATCCCTTTCTTCCTCTTCATCTGGTGAAATTCTTGATTCTAGTAACCAGGAATATAAGAAGAAGAAGAAAATGACAAAGAAGAAGAAGCAAAATAAGCAAGGGGGAAACCTAGCAACCATTGCTATGGATGCAACTAGTATGGAAAAAGCTTACAATCAACCCTGTAAAGTTAAATTCCCTTGCATGTTATGTAAGGGTGACCACCTTCTTAGATATTTTCCTCGTATTCCCAAGGTATTAGAAATGTGGTCCATAGGCTCACATCAGCCTTTATCGTCAGCTTCTGGAGATCATGCTAGTGACAAACCTTCAACTAGTGATAGTAAGGTCCATGGGAAAAAGGGTAAAGTCAAATTTCCCTATAGGTTGTGTGAAGGGAATCATCATATTCACCTTTGTCCTTATATGGATGAAGCCTCAAAAGTGTTGGAAAACCTTACAACTTCTCAGCCTAGACTTCCTGTTGGTTACCGAAACCTTTCTCCCAATCCTCCACTAATTGATGAAGTGATTGATCAGAATCCATCTCTAATCAATCCCACTCTCTATGAACATGAATCACATGAGTCTGTTCCCGACCAACCATTGGTTGAGAAAATGGTTGACTCGATTGCACCTTCAAGTGATCGTACCTTTCCTGTTGAGAGTGAAGTTCATACCACTCAAGTTCTTCTTATTTCTTCAGATTCCAAATAACTGGGGGCACTCCTCCCATTCCCACAAAAATGGAGAGCAGTTCTCCCGTTCCCACAACACCCCCTCCAAGTAGCATGGTCACTTCCTTTGATTGGAGTCGACTGGCAGGATATCATATTCCTCCTTACGTGCCCTTCCAGATCATAGTACAATATTATAATGTGTCTGTACCTGGCACAATTGTAGATGAAGGCGCATATATTAGTATTTTGTCCTCAGCTACTTGGCAAGCTTTTGATTCCCTATAGCTTGTGCCCGTTACTCAGAATCTGTTGGCTTTTAACAGAGGAACCAGTTAACCATTAGGGATCCTTCCTAGGTTTCCTATTACTTTGGGAGGAAATACTTTCTATATTAATGCGATGGTAGTCCAAGGCCCTTTGGGTTTTAATTTACTCCTTGGGCGTGACTATGTTTATATCATGGGAGCTTGTCTCTTCACTCTTTTGTGTGATGTGTTTCTCGCATGAAGGAAGAATCATGACCATTGACCAGCTTTCATTCATTAGTCCTAATTTGACTCCCAATCAACCAACATCCCTAAATGGTCATTATATGCAAGTGGTATAACCCTTGCCACATGTTAATTATGTGGCGACCCATTCCATGCATGTGTCTACTGATGATTCAGTAGGTGATGTAGTGAATCATTGACAGGGGGCATTGGAGTCTGATCTATCCATTGGATCCTTTGATCCCTTCCAAACCATTGTTCTCCCATCTGATGAGAACCTCTTGGAATCCATGGCCTCATGGAAGTCATGAACAAGGTCTCAGTGCAGATTTCATTTTCTTGTGTCAAGCTCCTAAAAAATTGAAACAAGGTCCTGGAGCAAAGATCCTTTTCTTGTGTCAAGCTCCTTAAGAAATGAAACAAGGTGTTAGAGAAGAGTTCCTTCTCTTATTTCAATCTCCTTAAAAATTGAAACAAGGTGTTGGAGCAGAGTTCCTTTTCTTGTGTCAAGATCCTTAAAAAATGAAACAAGGTTCTCTAAGCAGAGTTCCTTGTCTTGTGTCAAGCTCGTTAAAAAATGAAACATTGTGTCATGAGCATAGTTCTTTTCCTATGTCAAGCTCGTTAAAAAATAAAACAATCCCCTTTCAATTAGAGTCTTTGATTAGATCTCATAACTTCCCAATCGAGTCTTTCACTTGATCTCATAAATGAACCTTCATTCCCTCCACTTGTTAGTACCCAGTAGTCTACTTAGGTGCATGAAATGAAGCTTGGGGGGCATGTACCTTGAATTGAGTCATTATGATGGGGGCATGCAAACTTATTTCAAGCATAGTTTTTCCTCTGTTTCAATCTTGTATAAAAATGAAACCAATTTCAAGCATAGTTTCCCATGTTTCAAGATTCTATAAAAATGAAACCATTCCCATTTTATCCTGCGTGATTTCCATTTTTATCAGCCTATTTCTGCCATATGAGCCTTGGTTTTTTCATTCCATCATCACCAAATGCTTGGTCAATCATACACTTTCACTTGGTTGTTTTATCCTTTCCTGAGGAACCATTGTAATGAGTGGTCTTATTATCCAGTCTCTTGACCTTTGCATGTTTTGAACAGTTCCATCATGACCAGAGCTAGTTGCTACCCTTTATACCACTTGTTCCTCCAGGTGGAGTCCTCCTTTCACTCTTTTCAGACTCTCAAAATATGAAAAGATTGACGAGCACTTGTCTTTTCGAACTCGTAAAAGTAAATAAAAATACGTCTACTCAATATAAGTTTAACCCTTTTCCGGACTAAGATAGACTAACTACGAAAAAGGAAAACCTTAGTCTAACATGGCTAAGAGGTTCTCTTGGGTATTGTTTTCTACATTTTCAGACCTAAGGGACTATTTATGAAAAGGGATATCTGGAGTTTTCTTTTTTGCCTCTTTTTCAATATCTCTAAACATGAAAAAGATGTCGACTTTTACCTTCACTGGACTCGTTAAAACATCAAACAACGATGGACTTATTGAACATGACAACATCAAAGCACTCCTTCTCAGGGTTTGTTAAATATACTTGGAGGGATTCATCTTAAGGATGAACTTACATATCAAGCATATTTTATCCTCTTTAATCTTATTAAAAAATAAAGAGGTAATGACCAGTATAGTTGGAGAAATTGGGAAAATATGGGATTCCATTTTGCTAATGGCAGCGAGTCGTTCTTGAACATGACACTTTTCCACTTCATCTATGTGGTTGTTGGGTTGGGTAATATTCTTGTCTTTTAGTTATCATATGGCTTTCAGTACCTCCATATCAGTTTTGGGTCAATGTTGCCAACTCCATTTAGTGTCGCCGATGTGTTCAAGAGAAGTCATTCAATTGATATATGCTACAATACTCTTAAGCCTTCATTTCATGTCTGCATTTCCTGATCCAGTTCCATGTCAACATCATTTTGATCATTCTGTCTCAATCATCATACATGTTTCGTGCTGTTGATGGGGGATACGTCAAGGCCCTCCTACGGTGGGTTGCTTCCTGTCGACATTAGCACATCATCCAGGAAGTTGAATTAGAAACACCCCTTGGTACCTTGGTGCTTGCATATATCAATGGAAATTTCCCTCGCTCCCGGAAATAGGTTTACATCGATGGTCTTCGACTGAAATATTTTGTACGGTGCTCGACGTCAACTCATTTATTCACACCATACGGATTGTACTATGGTACCTTGAGAGCCATTAATATCATCGGTGCTTTCTCTCACGTTTGTTAATGACTCACATCATTGGTTAGTAATCAGATGGTGTCTACCATGTTTGACTCCAACTCATTAATTCACATGGTTAGACTCATACTTTGATTGGTCATGTCAACGAGATAGAAGACCCCGAATCTAGTTTCATCCATCCAGGCTGCAATTTCAGGATTATACATAGATCACAATGTATGATGGCTATGATCATATTGACATTCATCCAGTCATGGGTCCACCAGTTTCTTCTATGGACATGTCATTTGATCATTGTAAATGTTATGGTAGATTATGAGATGAGTATGGGTATGCCTCCCTCAGCGTAAAAAGATGTCATGTTGTAAATGTATTGTAACAAATGAATCTCGTTGGTAATCCTTGATCCCTACTTATCACAAGGTAAATCACTTCATTCATCGGTCATCATCTCTAACTTTTAGGTTTAGAGGGCATTCCATTATAGGCCATTTTGTCACATCCGATCAGTGAGCCTCTTCCCTTCTTGATCTCAATGATGATATTGATAGTGGAAGATGGTTTCTCAATGAAGATGTCTTCATTAAAAAATGATCCTCACTCAATGAGAGGAAGACCACCTTGAATCCTTGATGATGATGACAACACATTTATTCTTGATTTTATTTGATGGAGAGGCTTCAAGATACTCTAAATTATATTTCTTCAATAGGGTATTTGAGATCCCCTTCTTCTCGATGTGATGGCTTAGACAGGTTCCCAAGAATGCTTCAAGTGTAGAGTCCTTCTTTCACTGAACTAGGGTTTTTGAGGTCATATTTAGTAGCTTCCTTCTTCAAGATGGTGATGTAATCCTTTTCCTTTTATGCCTTTGAGATGAGAGATCCATTTTGGTGATTGATGCTCTTGATGATCTTCTATTGTTTCAACCCTTGATTTTCCTTCTTTAAGTTTCCCTTCCTTGTCTTGTCACCTTAACTATGATACCATGTTGAGAAATATAGGGGCAACAATATATAATGATTTCTCCTCTTGATAATTTTTTTGATGTATTTTTACTTCAATTAATTGGATTCTTCTTTCTCTTGATTATTATTAGTGTTTCCTTCATCAAACAACTACCAAACCATAAAGAACAATAAGATACAGGACACGATATATAGGTGATCAACCAGGGCAAAAACCTCTCCAACTTTGAGAGGAAAACCCACAAGAATTATTCATCTTATAGGATGTTCAATTAATGAATTCCAAGGCCTAGAACCTTGACCAAGAACTCCTCCAAGACCAAGTAAAACTTGCCTCTTTCCCAAGGCAAAATAGTTTCTTCCTTGCTTGTCTTCACCTTTGACCTTCAAACGACTTGACTACAACTTTGAGTTGACTTTCTGCAATTTCGACTTACCTACAACTTCTCGGCCTTTGTTTCAGAAACCCTATGCCACATGTGAGAGAGGAAATGGAGAGAGTTTCCTTCTTTTCACTTTGTTATACCTCCGAGGTAAATGTGCATATAAAAAAAAACATAATAGGAAGATAAATACAATAAGCATATCAGCCATCAAAATCCATATATACATCAGTACATTTGAACATGAAAATCAAGGGAATGAATTTTTATTTTCATTAATAAATGCAATGAACCAACTGGAGATGGGAATACCACATTCCACCCGACCATAGGTTGGCTGAGCCAAGTCTCTCTTTAGCCAATCACCCACATGCCATATTCCAAGCATGAATGTGGGATATCATAGAACAAATCAATCAAAACTCATCCAAGGCTTCCAGAGGCCACCCACCTCAACCCATCAAACATTGATTCCACCTCACGGTCAAACATCACCAAAAACCATGATCATAATGGTCTCCATCCAAGCCTTCTAGGGCTTCTAAAGTGTTTTTCCAACCAAGGCTTCCATAATTAGTAACTCAACCCACAACTTATACAAGGATTCCAAAGCGTTTGTCCAACCAAGGCTTCCAGAACTAGTAACTCAAACCACCAAGGGCTTCTAGAGCGTTTGTCCAACTAGGGCTTCCATGACTAGTAACTCAACCCAAGTTGTTACAGGGCTTCCGAAGCATTTGTTCAACTAGGGCTTCCAGGACTAATAACTCAACCCAAGCTAAGGAAACATGAGAACCAACAAATACAGAGCAATGACAGTAAACCCACAATCAACATGGCTATCCAATAAATGGCAAGGCTAGGCAATCCACTGTTGATCCAGGAAATCCTCCATGCCAATGGTAGATCACAACCAAGAAACCACATGCATGTGCCATGTATGTCAAAACTAGTGAATAAATCATACATGCAACTCGATACCTACAAGCAAATATGATGTAGTTGTTGATGATGGTGCCTTCTTGCGCTTTCATGTTCTTCCTTTGCCTTCTTTCTCCAAGAATCCAAGTATGCCACACCCTCCAAGAGTGCTCCAAGAAAACTCTAAGTAACCAAGAGTATGAGAGAGAGAGAGAGAGAAATGAGATGGCTCCAAAACTGAACTGTCCAAGTCTTTCCCACTATCCTCATAAGCCTTTTTATTAATGAGGCCTCTATTTTCTTCATTTTCCATTATTTTCCTTCGATTTCCTCCTCACATGCAAAACGTGACCTTTCACCTTCCTTTTCTCCTAATTTCCATTATTTTCATAAATAAAGGTGCCAAAATACCTTTTTGCCTCTTTAATGCCTTATCCATTGCCTTTGCCAATTTCCTTAACCATAAATAACCAAATGAACACCCACTAGGATGTCCTACCCACCATTCAGCTTCGAATACGTGTCTCAATCATCTATGGTTATTGTTTTTAATATTTATTACATGTAATTTTCACTAGTGCTGTTACAGAACCCTCCCCCTTGGGGGAACACAATCCTTGATGGTCAATCACACATATACCTCAACAACCTGCTGAAAGAAGACATACTACTCTTGGAGCTTTATAACCCAACTCGATGCAGTATTTAAAATGAAAGATCTGCTCAAGACATAAAATCATAACAACATGACAACATACCACATAGTGGAGCTTTATAACACAGCTCATTACGGTATTTACAATGATCATTCTACTTAAGAAAACTCATATGGCATCATAACATCATGATAACATAACCACATGATAGCATAATAACATAAAACCCATACCGTATAGTGGAGCTTATAACACAAGTTGTTACGGTATTTACATCGATACACGGGTGTACATATAACAACATCATCAAAATATATATACCAAAACATATGCCAAATCATATACCAAACATATATCAATCATACACTAATCATCATATAGCATATATTAAAACATCATAAGGCATATATCAAAACATCATATAACATGTATCAACCAACATAAAGCACATATCAAATCATCATAAAGCATATATCAACCGTCATAAGTATATATCAATCACCACAAAGCATTTACTAAACCAACATAAATCAAATACTAAACCATCATAAAGCAACTACCAAACCACCATAAGCAACCACCAAACCACCATATCAAGCTGTTGATTCTTATAGTTGATTTCAACTACCCAACCAGGCGTGTTCATGATTCCTGTACCACACACACAGCTTCCATCAATTTTAAAATAAGTTAAAATAAATTCACATCATACCTCATTGGTAGCTCGTCAATACAATACATTTGCAATCATGTTCGCTTCCTGTCACAACAAGTCAAACTAGCATATTTGACCAAGTCAACGTGTATAAAAATATCACATTAGGTTAGCTCAAACATAACCATAAAAATCATAAATGACATGTAACCATCATAAATCAAAATCATAAATCACATGTAATCATCATGGGCCGGAATCATAAATCACATGCATACTAAAATCGAAATACAATATCAATACTTATCCTTCATCGATCCTTACTTCTACCTTGGTTCTTTTTGTAACACATTGGATTGGTTGCCACAACTGACAAACATCCAGTGCCTTCTCCTCAACCATGTGCACATATGCATAGTTTGCATCACACACATACGACCACATATGACATGCAACTCCATGCAACACATGCATCTACACCTAACATACAACACATACACCTACACCCAGTGTACAACACAACTTAATACATATGCCTACATCTTGTGTATACACAATACATGCACCTACACCTGATGTACAACCCAACACAAATACTTGTCTAGGGTGCAACACAATGAATGCATATGTCATGATGCCATGAATGCAAAATGCACATACATAATATCACATGCCCATAACTCAGCATGGATGACATGCACCCAATACCACACGTACACCAACACCATATATATAACATGTATAGTACCACCAGTACATCACACCACCTGCACAACATGTGCACAGCATCACATGTGCATGACACCACCTACACATCGTGTACACGATGCCACATGTACACTGCACCACTATACAATGCGTACACAATACCACATGTACACAGTACCACATGCATGACATGTACGTGACACCACATGTACACAACACCACATGCACGCAACACCACTTGTACATAACTGTTATCGGGAAATCTAGTGTCCATTCAGAGCTGCTAGTCCCACTAAGACGGGTAGCTATCTTAGAAACAAACAAACTAAAGTTACTTTCATTTTCCTTTATGA
>APFE030222225.1:88344-125998 GCA_000404065.3 Pinus taeda
AAGGAAACTCCAGTAATCCTTTTTCGTCATATAATCCCTTAAGTCCGAAAAAGTATAAAATAATACGAAAGGGATGAATTTTCGATAGTTTTAACAAGTCGAACAAGACAAGCGCTCGATCTTTTTGTGTAATGATCCCTCAGGTCCAAAAAGATTAAAATCTAGAGGAGGGATAGCACTTCCGATTGTTTTAATGAGCTGGAGAGGTCAATTTCTTGGCAATCTTTTCATATTTTACGAGTCAGATGAAAAGAGCTTAAAGGAGACTCGTTTTTCGAGGAACGAGTGATATTTTCGGGTAGCAGCTGGTTCCAGGTAAGGTTTGGAACTTTTCAATCACGAAAGTTAAATAAGATGGCTAACAGAATCACTTGTCGCAATTGTTCCTCAAAAGGGGTAAACAATCAAATGGAGGCGTATGATTGGCTAAAAAAGAGTGGAGGTGATGGTAAGAACACGACCAAGGCTCAAAAGCTGATAATTATGCTATCGCAATGGTTATTTACCGAAGGTGGGTTCATTTTTTAATGAGCTTAAACTCTGGTGGAACATATGCTCATTGCTAGGTTTATTTTTTAACGAGCTTGAACTTCGCGTAAAACTACTCGTGGCCTAGTTTAATTTTTAATGAGCTTGAACCATGCGACAACATATGCTCAGATTCGGTTTCATGTTTACAAAAGCTTGAAATGGAAAACTATGCTTGTTATAAGTTCGCACACCCCCAACATAATGACGCAAATTGAGGTGCATGCTCCTTAAGCTTCATTGCATTCAACGAGGTGGATGGAATGAAGGTTCACTTTTGAGATTTTTGAAAGAATCGACTTGGAAAGGGAGTTGTTTCATTTTTTAATGAGGTTGACATAGTAAAAGAACTATCCTCATGGCGACCTTTGATCACAACTCATAAGGGGTCATGACGGAAAGATCTGGTTCCAATGTCCACAGTACATAATGCACAACATCACTGAATTGATCGTCAGATGATGTAGCTATGGTAGGGCTTGGAGGCAATACCTCGCGATGATCCACACCATCAAAATGTTCAGAGTTCTTCTTCATCTTTGTTGATGTAGAATATATCATGTGACAAGTTTCCACTATGTCTACTTCTGCCAGATTACTCGGAGGCAGAAGGGCAAAAGTTCCCATTAAGGAAGGGTCTTTTAAGAGACCTACTCCAATATTTTGAAGCGATTGAGAGCTTCCATGGATCAATGGAATGCTTCCGGTAACTTGAGAACTGTTGGGGAGAAAGGTTTGTTGATCAACGATTGTAATTTCTCCTTGAAAGGGAAATGCAATCTTTCTAAAGTAAGTTGACACAACAGCAGCCATAGCATAAATCCAGGGCCTTCCCAGTAGGATATTGTAATCGAGGTTTCCGTTGATAACTTTGACGTCAATTTCTATTGTCTTGCCCCCCAGTTCAACTTGAAAGTTACTTAATATCCCATACGGCATGTATGTTCTTCCATCGAACGTTTTTAATGTCGTTGATGATCGTGACAAGGGTGGAGAGCCTAAATTTTTCCAGAAACTCATTGACATAATACAGGTAGATGCCCCCTCATCAATGATTGTTCAATGAACAGTTTTGTTGAGGGATTTTACCTGTATGAGGAAAGGGAGTTGGGTCGGTAACTGAGGTTCGTATCCTTTATGATTAAAGGCCACTAGATCGAAATCCACTGGATCAATCCCACCTATCGCTGATAACAAAGCCTTCTTTTTGGAGGGGCAATTCTGCAGTACTTCAAGTGTCAACATAGCGGATGGCGATTGGGCGGTTTTATTATTAATTCAAGAATGATTGGTGGAACAACTTTTGGCGAAGTTGTTTTCGAACTACCGGGTTGATCTGTAGCCTTGCCATTCGATGACTGTGGATTTCCATAATCTTTATTCCTTATTGATATCAAAGCATCATTTTTTTGTTTTGAGATGGATAACATAAGTGCCTGGGATGGGGAAGCATGATCACCAGCAACTAGGTTTATTTCTGGGCTCGGAAACGGATTAGTCAACACCGCTGGGGTATTTGAAGTTTTTAAAAATTTCATAACCTTAGCTTTATGTGGACAATATTTCGTGAAATTCTCATCGTCGCATATGTAACATGGATAAGGAGGTTTCTTTTGCCCAGTAGGGTTTTCAGAAGATTTTTTAGGAGGTGAATTTTCCTATTTCTTCTTATTATTTTTCCCTTTCTTCTTGCCCCCTGGTTGCTTTGGATTTTTGCCCTTGTCAGTTGACACGACATTGACCTTTGAGGCGAGAGGTTCTTCATTTTCATTTTGACTAGAAACTGTATGGGCTTTCTTAAATGTAGCCTTTGTGGTTTTTGTGCTTGTCGTACCTATCACGCCATCGCCGGCATGAGAGCCTTTGTTTGATTTAGGAGGAGGAGGAACGGAAAACTCTAGTCTAGGAGCATCAGGAATTTTTGTCATAGAGCGTACCAGACTGAGTATAGATCAAGTCTAGATATTGCGCACGAGCAATGACTTGCTCTTCAGTGACAACTCCCCCTTAGCCACATATTTTGTAATAGAAGGTAACAATGACTTAATAAACCATTCAGCTAGTAGCTGATCAGGAACATATGTTTTTACCATTCGACGACGACATCGCCTCTCATGAATATGATCAGATATGTGAGTGGCTGTCGTCTGCTTAAAATTGGTAAGAAGCTCCATTCCTGTTTCGTACCTTATTGGTAACTGAAAATGGGTTAAAAAGGTGGTGGCAAGGGTGTTGAAGTTATCAAACGAAGCTCTAGGCAATCCTATATACCATTTAGCTGTCGGACCTATTAACGTTCGCTGAAAAAAGCGAAGCCTGATTGAATCATCATTCAAGGTGTTGGATGAACACCACAAATGGAATGCCATCACATGATTCGACGGATCTTCACCTGGATTTCCATTGAATTTAGGAATATTAGAGGGAAGTTTATGAGTCGCAGTCCACCAAGGGGCGTAAGCAATTGGATGATTTGTAAGCCAGTTTAGATTTGGTAATTCTAGAGTTGCTACAAAGGGCAACTGTTGATTCAGGTTAGGCGAAGCATACCCAGGATAAGATGGAATCACCTGAGCAGTGGGTCTTTGCATACCAGCATAATGTATTTGATGTTGGGAACTTTGATAAGGTTAATGGGCATAACCATTATAGTATGGTTGTTGATAACCGCTTTGGAAATGCGGTTGCCCATTACTTACAAAGACTTGTTGCTCAAGTCCTTGATATGATTGCTGGAATTGCGGTTGTTGATATTGAACCAGCCATGGGTGTTGGACCATTTGCTGTTGTCCAATACTGGATGATTGACCAAGATGAGGAGTCATAGTACCTATTTGAGCTTGAGTCGCTCCATATAAGGAGGCACTAACTTGAGGTTGTGATTGAATCGTTGAGACGAGAGGTTGTGGTATTGCAACCTGAGAAACTTGGGGTTGACATACAACAGGTAGCGCTTGTACTTGCAATGCAATCACCATAGCAGGTATAGTGGGAATATTTGACACAGGATGGACTGGTTGCATTGAATATACAACCCTTGGTTGTTGAGTTAGTATTGGTACCCAACCACTGGATGTCATTCCAGTTTGACCTGAACTTTGTTGTAAACTCCCATATGGTTGTTCTCCGGGAGGGAACAATGAAAAGGCATACTGCCCCCCATATGGCGACAATCCAGTACTTAAAGGGTAGATTGGCCTTTGAAGACACATTGGATCAATTTGTTGAGTTTCAACATAAGAAATACTAGATGAGAATCCAAATGAAGAAATAGGAACTGACCATGTCAATGAAACATTCCCTGATTGGACTCCGGCTTGTTGTTGATAACTTTTCGGGACAGATGGTATACTAGCAATCATTGTAGGAACGGCAGCAGGAAGCTCCGTCGCAGCTGTGTCGGTTGACATAGTCCTAGATGTTGATGGTTGTTTAGACATGTTTAGTCTATCCAAAATATTTCCTAGTGATTCGAAAGGAACTTGCGATGAAAAAGAGCTAACTTTTGTAGTCGAAGGATGTAAGTGGATACCAGTTCCAAAATGCACTAGAGTACTGGGTGGAAGATCCTCCACTATCTCTTCTATAGCAATCAATCCAGGTGGAAGAGGTAGACCATCAGGTCCGTAAAATACTTTTGGTGTCGAAGAAGGTATAGACTCTGCAACAACAAATGTTGGAGGGGTGACACCTTCTGAATCAGCCCCAAGTGGAGCTGTTTCAGGAATAGAGATGTCTACCATTACACTAGGATCAGTTCTAATGTCCTCTTATAACTGCGGAACTTCTTTTGTAGAGGCAGATGTACCAGCAATAATTGGAGTAACTGTAGTCTCTGATGATGTTGAAACACAAGTTTCAAATAAATCAGGTGAATTCGACTTAGTTAAACGAGAATGCCTTGCCCTGGATGGTTTTGTTTCTGGGGTCAAAGACGGTTGACTCGCTAGTCTACGCGAACGACGGGGTTTCGATTGACTTTCTTCCACGATTGCAGATTACTTGATCAACTCAAAATAAAGGGGAAAATGTGATTCTGAATTAAATGAATTTTAGATGCTTTGACACAACTTCCTTTTTCAATTTTTAAGAGTCGAGAAAAAGCTAAAGATGACTCTAGTCACGTTCAATTTTTAATGAGCCTAAAGTGAAAAGTGCTCAGATGGACCTTTTCCTTTAAGGAGTCTGAAAAGGAACGAAAGAGACTACTCTGGAAATCTAGATAGAGGGATTACCAAACCAATCACAAAACTGTAGAATACTTTTTACGGTACACCAGCCAATCTTCCCGAATGTTGTGTTTAGTGCATTGTGATCGATAGGGAAGTAGACATGACTTCCTAAGGATAAAGGATATAGCCTATTGTGGTCTCCCAATATATACTCAACGGTACGTGGGAGCACAAGTCCATACTAGCACTTGTCATCTCAAAGAGGAGGAATCACCCAACCTATGATGAAAGTGATAGTTACCAGGCTTTACGACGCCGGAATACGTCTCTAGCCTAGACTTCTAAATGTTGTGCGTTAGGTTCCAAAGCGTTTTTATGTTCATTGAATTTATTTTACAGTTGATCTTCCTTAAGAAGTTTTCCTTTAAATTTCATCGCGTGATGTAGATATACAATTCCTAAAATGCAATCTAAGATGATAAACAATCGTTTATTCTTCTTTTTGCAATGAAAATCCTAGCTACTAAGGAAAGAGAAGCTAGATTCTTTCAACATAGAGCAAAGAGCACACACTAGATGCACTGTCCTAAATCAAAATCAACAAGTAGTCTAAATGCAAATGCACGTGCATGTATTTGTTTCCACTTTCTTAATGTGTGAATGACAAAAAGAATGCTAAGTACAAATCTGAATTATCTTTTCAAAGCGACAGTACTAACAATTTTCTCTTCAAAAACGAAAGGAAGACTATGACGACACTTTGCGATTTTGAATTGAAAACTACTTTCGACACTTGAAATACTATTAATTCAAATCAAATACAAGAGTAACAGTGTAATCAACCATAAAAAAGAGTAATATTCTTTTCTTTGACTGAAAACGACACTTGCAACACTTCCAAATCAAAATATGACAGTTCGATTAAGCTACTTTTTTGTAAATGAGAATTGTAAATGGCGAAAAATACATAAAACCATTCACAATTATTTGTACAATGGAGGCTGAATGATGCAAAGGAAGGGAGTTTCTATAGCGGTATACTGATCACAGATAGTAAAACTCCTAAATAAAGCTGAAGAGAGTGAAGAAAAAACCAAAATCTGGAGGCAGAAACAGTCTTATTTGATCATCGCACCTGTAACAAAGGGAAACAGGGATGCATCTCACCTACTACACATGGGAGTTGCGATGCATCCAGATTGCCAAGAGGAGAAGGTGAGATGGTCTAGGGACGAGACTTCAACTTGGTTTTTGGTCACAGTTTACAGCTTAGTTCAGGGATTTAGGCCGAGCTAATGATAGTCAGTAAATGCAAATCATAGGGGCTGATCTAATGAGGTTACTTGAGACACCACCAGGGCAATTAGGATGTTTGCAAATCAATTGTTCAGTTTATAAACAAAACCTGGAGATGGACTGAAGCAACATTGATCTACTTTGCACTTGCATAGCAAATGCAGTTTGAAGGCTAGCTGGCTTAACTTCAGGCTTCGTCTGTAGTTTATAAAGCAAAAAAATATAGACAAGAAAACAAGCTATTCGCTCCCCAGTGGAGTTGCCATTTTGTTATCGGGAAATCTAGTGTCCCTTCAAAGCTGCTAGTCCCACTAAGACAGGTAGCTATCTTAGAAACAAAAAAACTAAAGTTACTTTCGTTTTCCTTTATGAGAAGTAGATGGGAGAGAATCAGAGAGTACCAACGTCAGTCTTTCGCTTGGCTCCTTGCTTGTTTCTTCTCCCCTTTGACAGATCTTTGCCGCTCCTTCCTTGCTTACCCCATTTCAAAGTGCACCTGTAAAGTCAAAGCAACATAATACCCTCAAAGTACAAAGATCTACAATCATAAACAATATAGGACCAGATATATATTGACCACACAAATTCATATATCATCAAACATACAAGAATGTGGAGGAAAACTTAAATAGCTTTATTGATAGAAAGAGTAGCAGAGAGGATTACAACCCATTGATCTGACCCAACATCATCCTCCCAGCATGAAAGCCCTTCTTCACCTCATGAAAAGCTTAGATCACCCAACACTATGATATTCCACCAAGAAACCAATAGCACTTCCTTACAAAATACAAGATTCCAGCGTCTCCCCTCTAGATCTCTGGGATGAGGGATCCATATATAGATATTTGCAGAGGTGTGAATCAGCTCTAGGTTTTTGATTAGTGTCATTCCACTGATAGTTCTTGGTTCCACTTGGAGATTTCATTATCTCTTACTCTTCCCTGGGCAAATTCTGAGAGGCAAGTGTCATATGAGAAGTTTCTAGAAGATTCCTTGATCATCCACTTAGCAAACTGTCTCTGTCATTTGTCTATTCTCGCTCCTCGCACCCTATAGAAGGACTTTTCAGTATGCATCGCATCTCCCATGTGTAGTAGGTGAGATGCATGGCACCGTGACCATGGAGCAAGTGAGATGATTCAGTTTTGACTAGTTCTGAGTAGTTTTTCATGGAGAACTTTTGGGAGATGATGTAATCAGCTGACCTTACTCCTTTAGGGTATGAAACAACACCTTTAGGGACTTAGAAGCCCTCGATTTATGGACATATAATATTAGGGTTGCAGTGCCCAAATATGTCTATAACAATAACACTGCATATCCAACATCTACACAGCATCATCTATACACAACACCACATATCCAACACGCGTAGAGCACCATATGCATACAACACCACATATCCATCATGCACACAGTACAATATGTACACAACACCGCATATCCATCATGCATACAATACAATATGTACACAATACAGCATATCCAATATGTACATAGCACCATCTATACACAGTATTGAATATGTAACACTCATACAACACTATTTGTACCATCTTGTACATAACACTGCATAAACAACATGTGCACACACTATATATACACAACATCGCATGTGCACACATCATATATCAAACATGTACAACATATACAATATATGCACAATAGTAGTACCATACATCCAAAACCATATTTTCCTTACCAAGAAACCTTGCTTCTCGTGTCTTATCCATGCTTACCCTAGCATGTCGCAAACCACACTGCTTTCACTTTGCTGATGTATCCTTCAACGTTACCTATCATAACATAAACATAGGCATAATACGAGTATACAATGTCAATTCATATCCACATGATACTGACCTCGTATATTTTTCATGACTACTCTTCCCAATTGATTCCTCGTAAGACCAGGAACCTCTTCATGTCGTTCTCCTGCATAAGAAATCATTCCTCCACAAGAATATCCCTGACAACCCTATCAGATAGTAACATAGATACATGGATAGATACATAGGTATATAATTGTTAGCATAAAACAATCATCACCTTGTCAGACAACGACATGCATACATATATAAACATCAACATAATCATGATCATAAAATAATTACTAGATATCAAGGTCAAGGTTCAGAGAGGTTCCTTTATTCATGCACAACATGCACGATATTGAGAACAATAATTCCCAACATAGCCAAGGCATCTGACGCCTCAGATTCCCTTACTTTACCTTTTTTGGTTACCTTGCTCATGTCTGCACTAATTTTGTCCATTTACGACAATAGACCCAACCAGTCCGACCAACTGTCATAGGTTTACCTTCTGCTACGCTCACTCATGCACCTAGCTTCATCTAAATCTTACATTACCTTTTGGGTACCACACATCTCTCCTCAAGCTCCATCAACTTTCCTCTTTCCCAACCAATTCCCAAGACTTAAAACAATAAAAGAGAAGACAAGAAAAAACCAATAAGAAGACCACGAAAGCCCATAACGATATGACACTACAACAAAGTGGCAAGGCATTGCATTAGACATAAACAAAACCACAAATAAAGCTCAAAATACCAAAATCACAAGACTGACACCATGACTCAATCCCCATGATTCCCAAGGAAATATCAACGTGAGCCATCTACAAGGTTGCATGGCAACCTGTCTTGCCATGCAACTCTCTGGGTCATGCTGCCATAAACACATAATTGTCAATGTATAATTAAGCATAATAATACACCAGTTACCTCATCTAATTGTGCCAAGCACACTGCTTGCAACTGAACACATCCACGCCATCTCTCAAGGGACTCCAATCCTTTAACAGACACGCATGTAGCTAAATACTAGCTAATATACATGTCAAGTGCATGTTCATGAATATAGCACACATCCACATAATGTCAGGAAAAATCAAGGTTAAGAAGACTTCCTGTGTGCAAAGCACTCATTCATTTGAAATTAGGGTTTCCAAACATAGCCAAAGGAATTCTTGCCCAATTCCTTTGTTTTACCTTTTCACCTTGTTGGAATCAAGACTTACTATGTGTTGTCACACCACCCAACTGTTAGTTATATAGACACATCAACTATTACCTTGTCATGCTAATACCAAGCATGTTACCCTACAACTTCTCACACATGTCAACCACATGTTCCAAATATTAAGACAATCATATCTATTAATTTGAAATCAACTGTTACCAATATTAACAATCATGTCATAATCCATAGTCAAATCATAGTCATCATTCATAATACTACAACTATCACCTACTATATGCAAGTACATATCAACTGTCTCAACACATATATTTTAGTACAATCATCTTAAAGCAAAATCATTTGAACACATACTCATATTAAGCAATTCATCAATCATTCAACCACTTGCAAACATACCATGTTAAATAAATCAATTAGACAACATAATAGGCACCAAACACTCAAATATCAAATAGACGACATAATCAACTATGAAAGACCAAGTATGATACATAAGCAAACTCATACCTTAGTGTACCTCAGGGGAGGCTATCTTGTCTGCATAATCAATCTAGTTAGTGAGATATAACTTTACAACATGTCAACATAAATCATGATATCCATAAGAGTAAGTAACTAACATGTTCATATTACAAGCTCATAAGCATATGTCGTTTATGCATAATAATCACATATGTATGCTCAGTCTAAATCAGCATGACACCACATCACAAATATGTCATCTCATACCTGAGTATCACAACCATAACCATCTGCATAGGTCAAACTAGGTTAACACAATACATATAACATCAATATCTTTAATGCAATGAACGTAACCATCACACATATGACCAATCCAAATTACGACATCAAGATCTCAATGAAATAACTCTAATAATCAAGTTAATAGAATATAACAACAATAAGATATATATCATGCTCATCAACAACATAAAATCGAATCGTCAAGCTAATTGTCATATAACAATCAACAAGTTAACCTATAACATACTCATCAACAACATATAGCATAATCAACATTATCTAATATAAAACAACAATAGCAATGCATACAACTACAAGTTACTATCATTCTTGATTATCTGACACATGTGCACATAACTACACTAAATAACCAACATCTATCATGAATGTAACCATAACATCAAAAGACACGTACATAAACCTAATGCATATAAAAATCCTTAACTTACATACTTGCATTCTGAACATACAATACATGTATGATGATCTGCCCTTACCCCAAAGTCCAATGATGCAACCTTATTATGATGATCTGCATCTCCTACTCTATCTCAGCCAACACATTAGCATCATAACAACCAATAGCATCATGATGACCTAAATTTCATACAATGACTTCACGAGGCATGTTTGACCTACTATACATGCATAATCATAGCCACGACCATACATGCATCAAAACAACCATTACTCCATTGTACACATTGCCACACGCAACCAACAATATGCATACGCAATGAAAAATCAACTACACCTACACATAAACACATGTAGTCTAACATAAGCGACCAATTATTGTAATCAACCTACAAGACCGATACATGTAATCAAAATATTCAAAAATGTAACCTAACATACAAGGATGTAAGTAGGTATCATGAAATCAACATGTAAGCGACATGTAAGCCATACACAGTCAGTGGAATGTCCCAAAAATCAATACATCGTGTCTATTAATTTGAAATCAATATTGACCAATGCTAACAACCTATAAGCATACCCCCTTACTATCCATGGTTGGCACTAAGGTAGAAGGAGGAAGCTACTATAATGGCCTAATCTCCAATGTCCAATTATGGAAATGGGATCTCCAAAACTCTACTGAATTTAACCACACTTGAAAAGAAATTGTTTTTTATTTCTCCTACATTTGTATGAGATTAAGTCAAAACATTTCACTTATTCCACTTGTAACATAATAACTAAAAACATGCCACTTTTCCATTTCCTTACATGCAACTTTTCAAATTCCTTGCATGCAACCTTTCAAATTCCCTACATGCAACTCTTCAAATTATTTGCATGCAAATAGGCATAGATCAGCTACATCCATATTATCATACTACAATACTATCCCATCCAAGAAAAAATAACATTTTCTTCAAACAATTACCATACTTTTACATTTTCCACAAACAACTACTATATTATTACATTTGCATGTA
This sequence comes from Pinus taeda, assembly GCA_000404065.3. Lineage (NCBI taxonomy): Eukaryota > Viridiplantae > Streptophyta > Pinopsida > Pinales > Pinaceae > Pinus > Pinus taeda. Next base: position 99,541 of record APFE030222225.1, read on the forward strand.
AGCATTTATTCATACACTTTACATGCAAACTAATATAGCATACTATTTGCATACAAGTGAGATATATCATCTACGGCAATACTATTACACATAAATACTATCCCCAACCTCAAACAACATACTCATTGGTGCATTTTATCAAACATTTTGTATGCAATTAATCATTGAACCATTTAAGCATTTCATCAAACACTTTGCATGCAAACAAATATAGTGAATGATTAAATGCATATATCCTAAATTGTAGTAGTACAAGTTATGGAAACTAAACCATATGATCAGTGGAATTATCCCTCACTATGGTTCAAGTTTCAGTTTCTGAGATTTCATAGATGAAAAGTTATAACAAAAATTCCAACACAATCCTATTTGGTGCACAATTCTAGGAGTATCCAGAAATCTTGACTTCCACTGGTAATATATCCTAAAATATAGCGAATAAATGTCTGAAATTTTTATCAAAATATAAGTTGGATTTCCTCTCATTGTAGAAAAAATTTCACCTCCTGATAGTGCCTAGAATAAAATTTATAACAAAAATGTCATTGTGACCTGTTTGAGACCTTATTTTAGGAGCATTCAGAAGGCTTGACTCACTCTATTCATATCTCCTAAAATGCTGTGACCCAATATCTTAACTTTCTACCACATAATCATTGGTATTTCCCCTCAATGTGGACGATTTTTCAGCTTTTGAAATCCTACAGAAGAAAAGTTATTGCAGAAATGCCAACGTGACCTGTTTTAAGGTGCATTCAGTAAGGTCATCTTCCTTAGAGCATAATTCCTAAAGTATTGTGAACCAATATCTGAATTTTTTACCACATTATCAGTGGGATTTACCTTTAGGATGGACAAATTTTTGACTTCTAATATTCCATAGAAGAAAATTTATAACAGATATGACAGAAAGGTCTAAAATTTAACCTTTGTTCCTCATTTTACCTATGATAGAGCCCATCCAGTCCAAGTGTTTGAACCATGCTCTAATACCACTCTGTAACAACCTCCGGGGTAAATGTGCATATAAAAAAACATTATAGGAATAGAAATAAAATAAACATATCATCCATCAAAATCCATATATACATCAGTACATTTTCACATGAAAATCAAGGGAATGAATTTTTCTTTTCATTAATAAATGCAATAAACCAACTGGAGATGGGACTACCACGTTCCACCCGACCTAGATTGGCTGAGCCAAGTCTCTCTTCATCCAATCACCCCCGTGCCATATTCCAAGAATGAATGTGGGATATCATAGAACACATCAATCAAAACTCATCCAAGGCTTCCAGAGGCCACCTACCTCAACCCATCAAATAGTGATTCCACCTCACGATCGAACATCACCAAAAACCATCATCAGATTGGTCTCCATCCAAGCCTTCCAGGGCTTATAGAGTTTTTTTCCAGCCAAGGCTTCCAGAACTAGTAACTCAACCCACAACTTATACAAGTATTCTAGAGCATTTGTCCAACCAAGGCTTCCAGAACTAGTAACTCAACCCACCAAGGGCTTCCAGAGCTTTTGTCCAACCAGGGCTTCCAAGACTAGTAAAACAACCACAGCTGTTACAGAGCTTCCAGAATGTATGTTCAACCAGGGCTTCTAGGACTAATAACTCAACCTAAGCTAAGGAAACATGAGAACCCACAAAAACATAGCAATGAAAGTAAACCCACAATCACCATGGCCATCCAGGAAATGGCAAGGCTAGGAAATCCATTGTCAATCCAGGCAATCATCCATTCCAATGATAGATCACAACCAAGAAACCACACGCATGTGCTGTTAGGATTCCAAGAAACTCTCCTAGGTTGTAGCTCAGAGATCCCTGGTAACATATAAATTCAACTATTGTTGCAGGGTTTAATGGAAGGAATGATGATTTGGTTCAAGCCAGATAACCACTTCTACTTTGTTTCACTCCAGACATGCATGAACACCATTAGACTACAAGGCTTTAGACCACCAATGCTCACAGTTTAGATATTTAGGTGAATATGGAGAATACTAACCACACCAGCAGATACACAAGACGATGTGATGGCCAACTGCAACTAGTACAAAAACCTGCCAATCTAGTCTATTAATGCAAAGACAGGATGACAGCTCTCTTGCATTAGATAGAAATAAACCTGAGCAACCTATTCAGTAATGCATTCAATATTCCAACACATAGATAAGATGACAGCTATCTAGTGCTAAACATTAAGAGTTCAAGAACACAAAACATTAGGTACAATCTTAGAACATAAGAAAATGGACAGTAAGCCGTTAACAACAAAAGAAACTTGTATTGCTGAAAATGAAGATGAGACGTTGCAAGCGACAAAGTGTCTACAGTCTCCAGAAGTTGAACCTTACATCAAATTCCAACCCTGATTACCTCTCTCTTCTGGATATTTATAATTTTACATTATAATGGCACCTAACTGTTTAGGTATGGAAGGGTCTTAATTGACCACCAACTGCATTTAACTACCTAATGGAGTCTCTAAACGAGGTTGCTTGCTTCCCTGTGTAAATCTGACCTGTACAACTATTGCGCTATCCTTTAGGTGGCTGGAATGCTTGCAGCAGTGAAGTCCATGACTGATAAATTATGTTGGGGATCCGATTGTTATCAGTCAAGCAGAGCTAGTCATCTCCTTCCTTGGGCAATAGAATGGACGTAGAATGTAGGGTGCATGAGTAGGTGGACAGTTGGGATGAGCGAGAGAGATGACCATCAGATCGGGAAGATGAATGTCAGAGATGGCTCAGCGAAGGCTATTGGCCGAGGTGGGAGTAGGGTGCGTCAGGGCCGTTGGATCTTCAGCGGATAGATCAGACGGTCATTAGGCGATGGATTTGCATGGGCGTTAACAGGTGAGGGTGGTTTATTCGGGTGGTAATGATTTTCATCGCAGTTCTTTCGGGTGCTAAGTGGTAATTTCTTGGGGCAACACGATTCCACACAATGAATGACACGTAGCAGCGGATGAGAGAGAAAAATTGCCCTCATCATGTGCTATCGTTCAATCTAGTTTTTCGCGTGATATGTGCAAAGGTCATCAGATCTCGTTGGAGATGATCTCATGGTGGAGAGCGGTCGAGCGGGTCACCTTTATCAGGCGCGATGTGAGCTGTTGGATTGGCAGGGGCTGATCAATGGTGGGGATGTGGTGCGATGGGTTACGAGCGCGAAAAAACATATGGTAGGTTTTTACGGGTTCTTTGGGGTTTTTCGCTTGGGGCTAAGGCCAAAGGGGGTTACTTTGTCGAGTTTAGAAGGTAAATAGGGAAACGGAAATGGTGGAGAGTAAGTGGGGGAAGAAGAGAAAGGGAAATGACCCATGTGGGGCCCCTTTGAGGACACAACCAAACAGACCAGGCCTCTCTCTGACATTAGAAAGTCAGCGCTGCACAGCAGGGCTAACACTGGCTCCTTCTAGGGATGAAATCCTCCCTATGAGGTTTCAAGAACTGTAGACGACTATCTTTCATATAGAAATAGATCAGTAAGAATTCCTAGTATTCCATTGGGCATGGAGTCTAATTAAGCCTACACTAAAAACTGAAAAAGGACATATTTACAATGTTGGGGCCTAAAGGCCTTAAACAACATAAACCTTTAAAAATAGCCCATTAACGGGGCCATCAAAAAATGCTTCTCCTCCCATACTTTGCTGCATGAAAGTATTGTTCTCGTGGACCTGAGCAATGACAAAAGGTCCTGCCCACAAAGCATCGAATTTGCCATGATTACCTTTATTTTCTTTCAATGCATCCCATTTAAGGACCAAGCCTCCAATTTGAAAATTATCCATCTTTTCCTTTCTGTCAAAGGCTTCCTTGATTCTCTTTTGATGTGCTGCAAAATTCTCAATCAATTGATCTCTGATTTGATGCACTTCAGCCAAGTCACTAATCCTCTTTTCCATGTCATTTTCCTCATTCTACCCTTCCTACAAGAACTTGGCCACAGGGAGGGTCAACTGGATTGGGAATACAACCTCACTTCCATATACCAGCTTGAAAGGAGAATTCCCTGTGGATTTCTTTGTGATCACCCTGTCAGCCCACAATGCAAACTTTAGTTGGGAATCCCAGTTCCTTTTGTTGTCTTCCAACAACTTTTTTTATTATCCTTATCAGGCTCTTATTGGATGATTCTAGTAAACTATTTCCTTGAGGGTAATATGATGTGGAATTCACTAGTTTAATGCCCATTGAGTCACACATGCCCACCAACTCTTTTGCTCTGAAGGCTATTGCATTGTCTGTAACCAATTTGTGTGGACAGCCAAACCTGGTGAAAATGTTTTCTATTAAGAACTTCATGACAACATGGTGATTATCTTTCCTAGTAGGGATGGCCTCGATCCATTTAGTGAAGTAATCAGTGGCTACTAAGATCCATCTATGCTAGCCACTAGAATGTGGATTAATCTCCCCTATGAAATCTAAGCCCCACTGCTGGAAAGGGCCACTGACATGTATTGGCTTCAAGGGTAAGGATTTCAACTATTGTTTTCCTTCAAACCTCTGGCATTTGTCACAGGATCTTACAAATGAGAAAAGAGTGGGCCAATAATAGCCCACCCTCAAGATCTTGTGGGTTGTGGTTTTCCAATAGTGATGTCCTCCACAAATGCTGGAGTGGAACTGATGCATGACCTCTACAGATTTCTCTTTGTCCAGACATCTTAAAAGGATTCCAGATGGATCCCTCCAATAAAGCAAGTTTTCATGAATACAGAACTTGGTTTCTTTGAGCTTAATAGTCCCATCTTGGCTTGAACTAAGGCCTGGAGGGACTTCTAGCTTCAACAAAAATTGAGCTATTCTAGAATACCATTCACAAGAAGCTAGATTTTCGGCCAACAACTGGTCATGTCCTTGTCCTACTATTGCTTCTTTTGTCTGTCCATCCTCTGAATTTGTACCCATGCAGTTTATGTCAAGCATTTTGCAATTTTCTTCATCGATTAGCTGAGCAAGGCCCTGGCCCTTGACAAGCTTGGTGGGCTTCAATTCTATGTTGAATTCAATTTTGTGTTGAATTCAATAAGCTTTGCAAGGGTGTCACATGAAGCAAAGGAGAAGATATGGAACTCCTTGCTATAGTTTGGGCCGATTAAAGTGGGAGCTTCCATAATAGCTCTTTTGATGGCTTCAAAAGATCTTCTTGTTGCATCAGTCCATTTGATCTCTAATCCCTTTTTCAGCATAGAGGTGATGTGTTTTACCAATTCTGAAGAATTAGGAATAAACCTCCATACAAATTTTATTTTGCCCAAAAAGGATTGGATGTCCTTTTTTGATCTTGGAATAGACAAGGCCTGTATTTCTTTCCCTCTTTCTGGGTCAATCTTGACACCTGCAGCAGAAACAATGTGTCCTAGAATCTTGCCCTCTTCTAAAGCAAATTGTGACTTCTTAGGATTCACTGATATCCCAAACCTTCTGCACTTCAAAAACACCTTCTTCAAATGATGAAAATGATCTTGACAGCTACTGGAGTATACTGTTATATCGTCAAGGTAGACAAGGACAAACTCATCCTTCTCTCCCACAAAAGCTATATCCATGGCTTTCTAAAAGGTAGCCCTAGCATTCAACCGCCCAAAGGGCATCTTGGAGTACATAAAGTGCCCCAAGGAGTGGTGAAAGCACTCTTTTCCTGGTCATCTGGATGTGCATCAACTTGGTTATACCCTGAAAATCCATCCAGGAAAGACATAACTTTAGCTCCTAAGACTTTCTATAGCAAATGTTCCATCTTTGGCAGGGGATAGTTATCCTTTCTGTAACATTTGTTCAGGTTCCTGAAATCAACACACAGCCTGATTTTTCCACTTTTCTTCCTCACCACTACCAAGTTGCCTACCCACTTTGAATATCTCAGAGGAACTATGATTTTGGCAGCCAACAACTTCTTGATTTCTTTTTCAATCAGAGGGAGGAGCAAAGGATTTATGGGTCTCAGCTTTTGTTTGAAAGGAATGGTGTCTTTCTCCATTGGGATCTTATGCTGGATGATATTTTTGTCATAAGTTTTAAGGTCGTTGTATTCCCAGGCAAAGACATCAACAAATTTCTTCATTAAGGTGTAGTACTCAGAACTTTGGGCAGCAGACAAATGGGTGGACAGATTTATATACTTTGGATGATCTGGACTCCCTAGGTTAGGCCTATGGACCACAGACTGATTTTCTTTTTGGGCAATCTCATGAGGCACATCATTAGGGTCAAACAGCTTCTCTAGAGCCACTAGCCCTTTAGGTATATGATTTCTAGGCAACTGTACAATGCTGCCTTGGATAATTCTATTCCTTAGCTAGGGTTGGTGACATTCCTCCAAGGTTTCATTCTCTTGATCAATTTGCATTTCAGAGAATTCATCAATGACTTGCAGAAACCTATTTACTTCATCATCATCCTCAAAAACTTTCCATGGTGGACATTATGAGGCAAGGAAGGTCTATATTTTACCTAGACTTCATAAGCCAATCTACGGGGCATGGGAGGGATGAACATGCTAGCAGACATAGCAAGGGAATCAACAAGCTGATTTTTTACTCTAGGAATATATGATATATAAAAGTTATCAAAAGAGCCTTTGAGTCTCCATACCTCATCTTTGTATGCTTTCAGCATTGGGTGCCTTGCTTGAAACGTTTTGTTCACTTGTTGAATGATGAGATCAACATCTCCAAACACCTTTATGTCTCTGATTCCCATGTCTTTGGCAACATTTAAGCCCAATATCAGAGCCTCATACTCTGCTATATTGTTGGTGACCTGAAAAGTTAGCTTAAAAGATAGATGTGTGTTTTCTTGTTTTGGAGACACTAGCACCACTCCTGCTCTTGTAGTTTCCTTTGAACAGGCTCAATCAAAGAACATATCCCAAGCCTATGTCCCTTCCTCTTCCATGGCATGGCATGCTGGTTTCTTGAGCTGCACCAAGGCCCTCTAGGATTCTTCAATTTGGAGAATATATGCTCCAAAATCAGTGTCCACGGCGTAAATGGGATGATTAGTGAGATTCTTCTCATCACTGATGATATAGGCCAGTTGGGCTTCCCTGTATAGTCGTATGCTTTCTCCTCCAAAAACTGAGACAATGGCATAAGACAAGTCATTTTGCAATGTCCCACCCAACCTCTTAATCCAACCTCTGGAAAGTAGCATACCAAACTTAGGGGGGACATCTGCTACCACAATATCCATCATCATGCTTTTCATGGGCAACTAAGTTAGGGTGATGGCTAAGTCTTTGATTAACCCTAGACATTTCACCTTCCTCAAATCAATGGAAAACAAGTCATGATAAGGTCTAGTAATATCAAGGCCTAACTCTTCCAGGATGGATTTGGGCATCAGATTATGGCTAGCACCTGTGTCGAGAAGACAATTGTGGAGGATTTTGTCATGAATGGTCAAGGAGACATAAAATGATGGGGAATTGTCATCAACATGTTCAGTCATTAGGCTAAGCACAACTGTAGGTTTATCATCCTATAAATTCACATAGTCATTGGATGCTTGTGTGGCTTCGAGCTCAAGGGCACCAAGGATGGGTACTTAAAGACCTCACTCTTTGCAAGTTCTATTAGAGGCACATATATTTTTAACTTCTGGACTTCTGATTCAAAACTAAAAGGGGAAGGGGACTTATCAGGGTCTCTTACCTCTTGAGCTGGTGCTTTGAGGATGATGGGATCAACTATTGGCCGCTTCCGCTTGATTATCTGCTGCTCTGTGGGTACAACAACACTTTGGGCTAGATTCTCTTTAACATTACTTGCTCTTGACCTCAAGTTATATCTCTGTTGGTCTTCAGTCTGCAGAACAAATTTTCTATCCCACTCTTGACAAGTCTGGTCCTTGAGTAAGGACTCCTCATAGGCAACTAATGTCAAAAAGGTAGCACTGCCCTTGTCTTCCATGCAGTGAATCTCATCCTCTTCATTAAACTATTCCTCCTCCATGACTACGTTCTGGAAAGGAGTCTTAACCCTTTGTTCTTCACTGGCCTCTTTGCCCCTCTGAATGATCTGCAATTATTCATTTTCTCTTCTATATGGATTTGGATTTCTAGGAGCAAATGAATTAGGAATCCTTGCTTTCCCAAGACTCTGCTCAACCTTTAGCTTGGAGATTTCAACGGCCAATGACTCTATCATTTTAGAAATTATGTCCAGTTTGGGATCTGAAGATGAAGAAGAAGAGGAAGACTCACCTCTCTACCTCCTTCTATCAGCATGTCCTTTGAGTTTCTCTGCAACCATGATATTGGATTCCACCTCCAAGGCTACATCTTGCATTTTAGCTAGAGAAGCACATCTTCTCTCTCTTAACAGCAGGCAGGAATCAGAGTCAAAGGCATTGGAATAGGTGAGTTTGGCAGAGGTGGGGGTAGGCTTCACTTCAGCTGGTATCTTGCTATACATACGATTGAATCTTTTATTGAAATCAAGCAATGACTCCCCATTTTCCCTTTTCAAGTTGCCAAACTCGGCATGGTAGTATAGCAATTCTTTCTTATCTCCCCAATGCTTTAAAAACGCATCATCTAATGCTTCAATGTCTGCTATAGGCCTAGGGGTCAACTCTTTGAACCACTTTCTAGCCTCTCCATCAAGGCTTTGGACAAATACTCTCATCCACACATCATTTTCACTGATATCTAGGTTATCATCATAGCTAAAAAGACTCAAGTTGTTCTTCAGATGTTACTCCCTCTGTCCCAGTGAACTTAGGCATATATTTCTGATATTCTCCCACAGGCATGGCATTAAAAGGAGTAGGTAGTAGCAAGGGCCCATACCTAGCAACTATGATTCTTTCCATTTTAATGGGTTCTTGTGAACCTGCCATGGCTGGGGTGAATGGAAGAGTGCTAGTAGTCTGAAAGGTAGGGAGTTGAGAAATAATTGACAGGGCTAAAGGAATATGATGGATAGGAGGGGAGGTTTCCTTTGGGCTGAGATCCAAAGGAGGACCTAAAGAAATGGGATATTTATGATTCTTTGAAAATATTTCTTCACTGCTAGTACTAAAGGCTATATTTTCAACATGTACATGCTCTGTTACAAGCCTTTCTGGCAAAGATACATAAAATTGTTTAGGCTTACCTGATCCTGATGCTCCCTTTTATGATGTCTTTCTTTACTTGACAATCTTCTCAGGGTCAGGTACTGGGTCAGCTGGTGATTTATGAGGATTTCTCCAAGTATGCTTCACAAACTGAGCCATAACTATGATGTGGAGTCGCCAAGAGGTTCAGCCTCTAGTAGAGTTGCCAGATAGATTATTACAACCAAAAATGTGTCCTAGGTCTATGTCATTTTCCCATGGATGCTAAGCTTCAATCTCCTCTCCCCAGTGACGGCACCAATTATGTTAGGATTCCAAGAAACTCTCCTAGGTTGTAGCTCGGAGATGCCTAGTAACATATAAATTCAACTACTATTGCAAGGTTTAATTGAAGGAATGATGATTTGGTTCAAGCCAGATAACCACTTCTACTCTGTTTCACTCCGGACATGTATGAACACCCTTAGACTACAAGGCTTTAGACCACCAATGCTCACAATTTAGATATTTAGGTGAATATGGAGAATACTAACCACACCAGCAGATACACAAGACCATGTGATGGCCAGCTTCAACTAGTACAGAAACCTACAAATCTAGTCTATTAATGCAAAGACAGGATGACAACTCTCCTACATTAGATAGAAAGAAACCTGAGCAACCTATTCAGTGATGCATTCAATATTCCAACACAGAGATAAGATGACAACTATCTAGTGCTAAACGTTAAGAGATCAAGAACACAACACATCAGGTACAAGCTTAGAATAGAAGAAAATGGATAGTGAGCAGTTAACAACAAAAGAAGCTTGTATTTCTGAAAATGAAGATGAGACGCTGCAAGCGACAAAGTGTCCACAGTCTCCAGAAGTTGAACCTTACATCAAATGCCAACCCTGATTACCTCTCTCTTCTGGATATTTATAAGTTTACATTATAATGGCACCTGGCCGTTTAGGTATGGAGGGGTCTTCATTGACCACCAACTGCATTTAACTACCTGATGGAGTCTCCGAACGAGGTTGCTTGCCTCCTTGTGTAAATCTGACCTATACAACTGTTGTGATGTTCTTTAGGCGGTTGGAATACTTGCAATAGTGAAGTCCATGAATGATAAATTCTATTACAGAGCCGTGCTATGTCCTTTTCTCCTTTTGGCCATGCTTTCTATTTAATGTGGTTGTTGCAGATCCGACTGTTATCAGTCAAGCAGAGTGGGTCATCTCCTTCCTTGGACAACAAAATGGACTTAGGATGTAGGGTGCATGGGTAGGTGGACAGTTGGGATGAGCGAGAGAGATGACTGTCAGATTGGGAAGATGAATGCCGAAGATGGCTCAGCGAAGGCTATTGGCTGAGGTGTGAGCGGGGTGCGTCAGGGCCATTATATCTTCAGCAGACAGATCAGACGGTCATCAGGCTATGGAGTTGCGTGGGCGTTAACGGGTGAGGGTGGTTTATTTTTGTGGTAATGGTTTTCATCGCACCGCTTTCGGGCGCTAAGTGGTAATTGCTCAAGGAAGCGTGATTCCACACAATGAATGACACATAGTAGCAGATGAGAGAGAAAAACCACCCTCATCGTGCGCTATCGTTCAATCTAGTTATCCACCCGATATGTGCGAAGGCCGTCAGATCTCAGTGGAGATGATATGATAGTGGAGAGCAGTCAAGCGGGCGGCCTTTATCGGGCGCGATGCGAGTCGTTGGATTGGTGGGGGCTGATCAACGGTGGGGATGCGGCGCGATGGGTTACGAGCACGTGAAGACATATGGTAGGGTTTTATGGGTGCTTTGGGGTTTTGCGCTTGGGGCTAAGACCAAAGGGGGTTGCTTTGTTGGGTTTAGAAGGTAAATAGGGAAATGGAAATGGTGGAGAGTAAGCGGGGTAAGAAGAGAAGGGGAAAATGACCCACATGGGGCCCCTTTGAGGACACAACCAAATAGACCAGGCATCTCTCTGACATTAGAAAGTCAGCGCTGCACAACAGAGCTAACATGTGCCATGCATGTCAAAACTAGTGAATAAATAATACATGCAACTCGATACTTGCAAGCAAATCTGATGTAGTTTTTGATGCCAGTGCCTTCTTGCGCTTTCATGTTCTTCATTTTCCTTCTTTCTCCATGAATCCAAGTATGACACACCCTCCAATAGTGCTCCAAGAAAACTCTAAGTAACCAAGATTATGAGAGAGAGAGAGAGAGAGAATAATGAGAGAGCTCCAAAACTGAACTGACCAAGTCTTTCCCGTTGATCCTCATAAGAGCCTCTATTTTCTTCATTTTCTGTTATTTTCCTTCAATTTCCTCCTCACATGAAAAATGTGACCTTTCACCTTCCTTTTCTCCTAATTTCCGTTATTTTCATAAATAAATTTGCCAAAATAGCTTTTTTCCTCTTTAATGCCTTTGCTAATTTCCTTAACCATAAATAACCAAATGAACACCCACTAGGATTTCCTACATGTTAGCCCTGAGGTGCAGCGCTGACATTTTGAAGGCTAAAGGAAGGACACGGTCTACTTTGTTGTCCAAAAGAGGGCCCCACACGGGCCGTTACCCCACTTTCTTCATTCTTCCTCTTACATTTCATTCCACTCATTTCCTAACCCAACCCTCATATCCCGACGAAACCCTCTTTTGCCTTAGCATTAAGCAAATTAACACAAAACCCCCTCAAAACCTTACCTTTCCACCCATATGGGCGCTCCGCACATTTCTCGAGGATATCTCGTACTTCCATCTCCCTCTGTTGTTGATCTTCCCCCACCGACCCGATAGCCCACATTTCACTCGATCAACAAAACATGCCCAATCGTTCCCCACCATTAGATCACCCCCCGCTAGATCTAACGGTTGTTACCCATATCGCATGAGCAATAAGCGAGAGGAATACCCACCCGATAAAGGCGGTTTTTCTCTCTCCTCCATTGCTACGTGTCATCCATGAAGTGGAATCGGGGAGACTCCACCATTTACCACTTACTGCCTGAGGCCCTTCCAATAGAAACCGTAACCACCCAAACAATACCACCCCCGGGTGTTATCACCCATGCATCTCCTCCGCCTGATAGCCATCTGATCTGCTCACCCGAGATATAACGGCCCGAACATGTTCTGCTCTCACCACGACCTCAGGCCCCCTGTGCCTGATCTCTGTCGTGCATTCCCCTCGATCCAATGGCCCTTGTTCATGATCGTTCACACTTGTCCTCCTCCACTCTGTCATTTCTCCATCCGTTCGATTTGGCACATCCCTCTACCCATGCACCTCGTACTCCACTCCCTATCAGTTACCCTAGGAAGAAGGTGGTCAACTCTGACAGTATTGTAACAATCAGAACGCTAAACTGAATTAACAAAAAGCGTGGCTGAAGGAAGAAGGAAACAACATGATCCAACAAACAGAATTAAACAGTTAGGGAGCTCCACTAGAACAATCAAACTAGCCACCTAACGGGGTAGCTCTGTACCAGAATTAATTACCATTTTCATGATGGAAGGAGAATTATGTCCTTGTAAGCAATCAGGGAGTTAAAGATAGTAGGGGATAGATTAAGACAACTCCAACCCTAAATATCTAGGGAGCATTGTAAAGAGCTATAAATAGCTGAAAGCAAGATGTAATCAGGGTTCAACTTCTGGAGACTATAGATATTCTATTCCTTGCAGCGTCTCATCTTCATTCTTAGTAATACAAGCTTCTTTTGTTGTTACATGTTCAATGTCCATTTCCCCTCTGTTCTAAACTTGCACCTGGATAGGTTTATTCATACTTTCTCCTATGTCTAATGCTAGATAACTGTCGTCTTATCTCTGCATTGGTGAATTAGATTTTCTATTGAATAGATCATCTATGTTTCTTCTGTATCTAATGCTAAATAACTGTCATCTTATCTCCGCTTAGATAGATTAGATTTTCAAGCTTCATTCACTGGCTACAGTTGGCCATCATAAGTTATGTATGCATCTCTTGGTGTGGTTAGTATTCTTCATTCATTCACTTAATCTGCAAACTATTGAGCATTAGTGGTTTAAAGCCTTGTAGGCTGAGGGTGTTCACGCATGTCTGGAGTGAAACAGAGTTGAAGTGGTTATCTGGCTTGAACCAAACCATCATCCATTCCAATAGTTCCTAGAACAATATTGAAGATTATATGTTACCAGGCATCTCCGAGCTACAACCTAAGAGAGTTTCTTGAGTGATAACATAATTGGCATCGTTTCCAGGGAGAGGAGATTGAAGCTCAGCTTCCCTGGGAGATGACATAGATCTAAGTTTAATGATAGACAAAGTATAGACACATTTTTTGTTGTAATCATCTATCTGGTGACTCTAATGGAGGCCGAACCTCTTGGTGACCCCACATCATAGTTCTGGCTCAGTTTGTGAGGCAAACTCGGAGAAATCCTCAAAATTCACCAGCTGACCTAGTACCTGACCCTGAAAAGATTATCAAAGAAAGAAAGATATCACAGAAAGGAGCATCAGGATCAAGTAAACCTAAACTATCCTCTATACCTCTACAAGAAAGGCTACTAATAGAACAAATACATGTCGAGAGTATAGCCTCTAACACTAGCAGTGAAGAAAAACTTTCAGAGGTTCATAAAACTCCTTATTCGTTATGTTCTCCCCTTGCTTTAGGCTCAAGGGAAACCTCACCTCCTGTCCCTCATACTCCTTTAGTTCTTTCAGTCACTCCTCGGCTCTCTATCATTTAGACTGCCAGTACTCTTCAATCCACCACAGCCATGGCAGGTCCACAAGCACTCACCAAAATGGAAAGAATCATAGCTGCTAGGTATGGACCTCTAGTACTGCCCACTCCTTTGAATGCAATGCCTACTGGAGAATATCATAAATACATACCTAAGTTCACTAGGACTGAAGGAGTTACAGCTGAAGAACATCTTGAGTCCTTTTATAGCTATGTTGATAATCTAGACATCATTGAAGATGATGTGTGGATGAGAGTATTTGTCCAAAGCCTAGATGGAGAGGCCAGAAAATGGTTCAAAGAATTGACCCCTAGATCTATAACTGATATTGAGGCCTTGGATGATGTATTCCTAAAGCATTGGGGGGATAAGAAAGATCTGCTCTATTGTCATACTGAGTTTGGGAACCTGAAAAGGGAAAATGGGGAGTCACTTTCTGATTTCAATAAAAGGTTTAACCGCATGTACAGCAAGATACCAGTTGAAGTGAAACCCACCACTACCTCTGCTAAGCTCACCTATGCGAATGCCTTCAATTCTGATTTTTGTTTACATTTGAGGGAGAGAAGATGTGCTTCTTTGGCTGAAATGCAGGATTCTGCCTTGGAGGTAGAGTCCAACATCATGGTTGTAGAAAAACTCAAGGGACATGTTGACCGAAGGAGATAGAGGGGTGACCCTTCTTCATCTTCAGACCCCAAGATAGATAAGATGACCAAGATGATAGAGTCAATAGCCTCTGAAATCTCCAAATTAAAAGTGGAGTAGCTCCCTGTGAAAGGAAGAATTCCTAATAATTTTTCTCCTAGAAATCCGAACCCATATAGAAGAGCAAATGAGCAGTTGCAGATCATGCAAAGGGGCAAAGAGGCCAAGGAAGACCAAAGAGTGAAGATGCCTCTCCAGAATGTAGTCATGGAAGAGGAGCAGTCTAAAGAAGATGATGAGATCCATTGTATGGAAGACAAAGGTAGTGCTTCCTTTTTTACCTTGGCTGCCTATGAAGAGTCATTACTCAAGGACCAGACCAGCCAAGAGTGGGATGGTGGGGCTATTCTACAAACCGAAGATCAGCAAAGATATAATCTAAGGTCGAATATGAACAATGCCAAGGAAACCCTATTCAAAGAGTTGTTGTTCCTACAATACAACAAGCTAACAAGCAAAAATGACCAGAAACTGATCCCATCATTCTAAAGGCTCCAGCTCAAGAGGTACGAGGCCCTGACAAGTCTCCTTCTCCAGCTTTGAATCAGAAATCCAGAAGCTGAAAATATCTATACCTCTAATTGAACTAGTGAAGAATGAAGCCTTTAAGAGACCCATCCTTGATGCCCTCGAGCTTAAGGCCACACAAGCATCAAACGACTATGTGAATTTACAATATGACAAACCTGCAGTTGTTCTTAGCCCAATGACTAAACCTCCTGATGACAATTCCCGATCATTCTATGTCTCCTTGACTATTCATGACAATATCCTTCACAACTATCTGCTAGATACAACTACCAACCATAATCTAATGCCCAAGGCCGTCATGGATGAGTTAGGCCTTTATATCACTAGGCCTTATCAAGATTTGTTTTCTTTTGATTCTAGAAAGGTGAAATGTTTGGGGTTAATAAAGACCTAGCCATCACCTTAGCTCAACTGCCCATGAAGAGCATGATGATGGATATAGTAGTAGCAGATGTTCCCCCTAAGTTTGGCATTCTTCTTTCTAGGGGATGGATTAAAAGATTGGGTGGAACGTTATAAAATGATCTGTCCTATGCTACTGTCCCAATTTTTGGAGGTGAGAGTAGGAGATTATACAAGGAAGCTCAATTAGCTTATATCATCAGTGATGAGAAGAATCCCACTAATCACCCCATCTATGCTATTGAAAATGATTTTGGAGCCTGTGTTCTTCAAGTGGAACAATCCCAGTTGGCCTCCATGCAGCTCAGGAAACCAGTTTTTCAAATCATGGAAGAAGAAGGCCCACAAATTTTGGACATGTTCTTTGATGGAGCTTGCTCTAGGGAAGCGGCAGGAGTGGGTGTAGTTCTAGTATCTCCCACACAAGAATGCATGCATTTATCGTTCAAGCTGACTTTTCAAGTCACAAATAATATAGAAAAATATGAGGCTTTGATCTTAGGCTTGAATGCAGCTAAAGAAATGGGCATCAAACATCTAAGGGTGTTTGGAGATGTAGACCTTATTATTCAATAGGTGAATAAGACATTCCAGGTGAGGCATCCTAGGCTGAAAGCATACAAAGATGAGGTATGGAGGCTCACGGATTTGTTCAATAGCTTTAGTATTTCATACATCCCTAGGGTTGAGAATCAGCTTGCTGATTCCCTTGCTGTGTCTACTAGTATGTTTGTTCCTCCTTTACCCCCTAGATTGACTTATGAAATCCAAGTAAAATACAAACCATAATTACCTAATAATGTCAAGTATTGGAAAGTCTTTGAAGATGACGATGAAGTCAATAGGTTTCTACAATCCATTGATGAATTCTCTTAAATACAAATTGATCAAGAGAATGAGGCCATGGATGAATGCCATCAGTCCGAGCTGAGGAACAAAATTAGTCAAGACAGCATTGTACAACTATCTGGTAACCATATACCCAAAGGGTTGGTGCCTCTAGAGAAGCTGTTTGATCATAATGATGTACCTTATAAGCTTGCCAAGGAAGAGAATGAGTTTGTAGTCCATAGACACAATATAGGGAGTCCAGATCATCCAATGTACATAAACCTATCCACCCACTTGTCCACTGCCCAAAGTTCTGAATATTGCACCTTGATGAAGCAATTTGCTGATGTTTTTTCCTGGGAATACAGTGACCTTAAGACTTATGACAAAAACATCATCCAGCATAAGATTCCACTGGAGAAAGACCATCCCTTTTAAGCATAAGTTGAGACCTATCAGCCCTCTATTACTACCTTTGATTGAAAAAGAAATTAAGAAATTGTTAGCTGCCAAGATCATAGTCCCCCTAAGGTATTCAAAATGGATAGCTAACTTGGTGATGGTAAGAAAGAAAAATGAAGAAATCAGGCTTTGTGTTGACTTCAGAAATATGAACAAGTGCTCTAAGAAAGACAACTACCCCCTGCCCAAGATGGAACATTTGCTGCAAAAAGTTTTAGGGGCTAGAATCATGTTTTTCTTAGATGGTTTCTCAGGTTACAATCAAGTTGTTGTACACCTAGAGGATCAAGAGAATACTGCCTTCACTACTCCTTTGGGCACTTTCATGTACTCCAAGATGCCTTTTGAACTGATGAATGTTGGGGCTACTTTTTAGAGGGCCATGGACATAGCCTTTGTGGGAGAGAAGGACAAGTTTGTCCTTATTTACCTTGATGACATAACAGTCCTTTTCAGTAGTCACATGGAACACTTGCAACATTTGAAGAAGGTGTTTCTGAAGTGCAGAAGGTTTGGAATCTCAATAAATCCCAAGAAGTCACAATTTTCTCTAGAAGAAGGCAAACTTTTAAGACATATTATTTCTACTACAGGTGTCAAGATTGATCCAGAAAGGATTCAAGCAATATAGGCATTGTCCATCCCAAGGTCAAAAAAGGACATTCAATCTTTTCTGGGTAAGATTAACTTTGTGAGGAGGTTTATTCCAAATTTTGCAGAACTAGTGAAGCACATCACCTCCATGCTAAAGAAGGGGTCGGAGATAAAATGGACAGAGGCCTACAAGAAGATCTTTCGAAGCCATCAAAAGAGCTATCATGGAGGCTCCCACCTTGGTCAACCCAGACTACACCAAGGAGTTTTATATTTTCTCTTTCGCTTCTTATGATACACTTGCAGCAGTCTTGTTACAGAAAAATGATGAAGGTATAGAACACCCAATGGCCTTCTTTAGCAAAACTTTGAGGAATGTTGAATTAAGGTACTACCTCATTGAAAAATAAGCTTATGCCCTCATAAAGTCTTTAAAAGAATTCTGAATCTACATTCTGAACTCAAAAGTAGTTGCCTATGTACCTTCAGCTTCAGTAAAGGATGTCCTAACACAGCCAGAGGTTGATGGAATAAGGGCCAAGTGGATTGCAAAACTCATAGAATTTAGCATAGAAGTAAAACCCACCAAGCTTGTCAAAGGCCAAGGCCTGGCTCAGCTTATGGCTGAGGAAAATTGCAGTCTGCTAGACATAAATTGCATAGGTGCAGATTCAAATGTTGAACAGGCAGAGGAAGCAACATAAGAACAAGGGCAAAACCGGTCTTTGGCTAAGAATTTGGCTACTTGTGAGTGGTATTCCAATATATCTCATTTCTTGTTGAAGCTTGAAGTCCCTCCAAGGCTTAGCTCAAGTTAGGCTAGGACCATCAAGCTCAGAGCAACCAAGTTTTGTTTTAGTAAGAACCTACTTTATTGGAGGGACCCATCTGGAATCCTCTTGAGATGTCTAGACAAAGAAAAATCTGTCGAGGTCATGCACCAATTTCATTCCAGCATCTGTGTAGGGCATCATTACTGGAAAACCATAGCCCACAAGATCCTAAGGGCTCGGTATTATTGGCCTACTCTATTCTCTAATGTATTTTCATTTGTGAAGTCTTGTGACAAATGCCAGAGGTTTGCAGGAAGACAACAGCTGAAATCTTTGCCCCTGAAGCCAATACACACCAATGGTCCCTTTCAGCAGTGGGGTTTAGATTTCATAGGGGAGATTAATCCACATTCCAGTGGCTAGCAGCGGTGGATTTTGGTAGCCACTGACTATTTTACCAAATGGATTGAATCCATGCCCATTAAGAAGGTTGATCACCAGGTTGTCATGAAGTTCTTAATTGAGAACATTTTCGCTAGATTTGGATGCCCAACCAAACTAGTTACTGATAATGCAGCAGCTTTCAGAGAAAAGGAATTCGTGGACATGTGTGAATCAATGGGCATTAAATTAATGCATTCTACCTCATATTACCTCAAGGCAATGGCTTAGCAAAATCATCCAATAAAAGCCTGGTAAGGATAATAAAAAAATGTTAGAAGACAACAAAAGGAACTGGGATTCCAAGTTGAAGTTTGCATTGTGGGCTGACAGAGTTACCATTAAGAAATCCATAGGGAACTCTCCATTCAAGCTTGTGTATGGTACTAAGGCTATTTTTCCAATCCAACTGACCTTCCCTATGGCCAAATTCTTGCAAGAGGAGAAGGATGAGGAAAGTGACATGGCAAGGAGGATGAGTGACTTAATTGAAGTTCACCAGATCAAAGATCAACTGATTGAGAAGTCAGTAGTGCATCAAAAGAAGATCAAGGAGGTCTTTGATAAAAAAGTAAAGATGGACAGTTTTGAGGTTGGTGACTTGGTTCTCAAATGGAATGCATTGAAGGAAAAGAAGGGAAACCATGGTAAATTTGATGTGTTATGGACAGGACCGTTTATCATTGCTTGAGCTCAGATGAACAACACTTTCACTCTACAAAATTTAGAGGGGGAAGGTGGTTTTGATGGCCCAATCAATGGGCGGTTTTTGAAACCTTATTTTGTTTAAGGCTTTAAATCCTTGGTATTGTAAATATGTTTTTTAGTTTTATTTCATACTAGTTAGACTCCATGCCCAATGGAACACTATGTAGTAGATTTAATCTTGTTGTTTACTAGAAAGGCAGTGGTCTACCATTCTTGAAACCTCACAGGGAGGCTTTCATCCCCAGAAGGAGCCAGTGTTATCTCTCAGGTGCAGCGCTGACGTTTTGAAGGCTAAAGGAAGGACATGGTCTGATTTGTTGTCCAAAAGAGGGCCCCACACAGGTCGTTACCCCACTTTCTTCACTCTTCCTCATACATTTCATTTCGCTCGTTTCCTAACCCAACCCTCACATCCCGATGAAACCATCTTTCGCCTTAGCCTTAAGAAAATTAACACAAAACCCCCGCAAAACCTTACCTTTCCACCCATATGCACCCTCTGCACATTTCCCGAGGACATCCCGTACCTCTGTGTCCCTCCATCGTTGATCTGCCCCTGCCAATCCGACAGCCCACATTTCACCCGATCAACAAAACATGCCCGATTGTTCCCTGCCATTAGATCACCCCCGCCAGATCTAATGGTTGTTACCCATATTGCACAAGAAACAAGCGAGAGGAATACCCCCCCGATAAAGGCGGCTTTTCTCTCTCCTCTGCTACTATGTGTCATCCATTAAGTGGAATCAGGTGGACTTCACCATTTACCACTTACCGCCCGAGGCCCTTCCGATAGAAATCATAACCGCCCAAACAAAACCACCCTCGGGTGTTATCACCCGCGCATCTCCTGTGCTCGATAGCCGTCCGATCTGCTCACCCGAGATCTAACGGCCCAAACATGTTCCTCTCTCACCACGACCTCAGGCCCCCTGCGCCTGATCTCCACCATGCATTCCCCTCGATCCAACGACCCTCGTTCATGATCGCTCACGCTTTTCCTCCTCCACTCTGTCATTTCTCCATCCATCCGATTTGGCACGTCCCTCTACCCATGCACCTCGTACTCCACTCCCTATCAGTTACCCGAGAAAGAAGGTGGTCGACTTTGATAGTATTGTAACAGTCAGACCACTGCACCGAATTAACAGAAAGCATGGCCGAAGGAAAAAGGACACAACACGATCTAGAAAACAAAATGAAACAGTCAGGGAGCTCCACTGGCACAATCAAACCAACCACCTAGGGCAGCTCTGTACCAGAATTAATTACCATTTTTGTGATGGAAGTAGAATTGTGTCCTTGTACGCAATCAGGCAGTTAAAGACAGTAGGGGATAGATTAAGACGACTCCAACCCTAAAGGTCTAGGGAGCATTGTAAAGAGCTATAAATAGTTGAAAGAAAGATGTAATTAGGGTTCAACTTCTGGAAACTGTAGATATTTTGTTCCTTGCAGCGTCTCATCTTCATTCTCAGTAATACAAGCTTCTTTTGATGTTACATGTTCAATGTCCATTTCCCCTCTGTTCTAAGCTTGCACCTAGATAGGTTTATTCATACTTTCTCCTATGTCTAATGCTAGATAACTATCATCTTATCTCTGCATTAGTGAATTGGATTTGCTATTAATAGATCATCTATGTTTCTTCTGTATCTAACGCTAGATAACTATCATCTTATCTCTGCATTGGTGAATTGGATTTTCTATTGAATAGATCATCTATTTTTCTTCTGTATCTAATGCTAGATAACTGTCATCTTATCTCTGCTTAGATAGATTAGATTTGCAAGATTCATTCACTGATTGTAGCTAGCCATCATATGTTATATATGCATCTGCTGGTGTGGTTAGTATTCTTCATTCATTCACTTAATCTGCAAACTATTGAGCACTAGTGGTCTAAAGCCTTATAGGCTGAGGGTGTTCATGCATGTCTGGAGTGAAACAGAGTTGAAGTGGTTAACTGGCTTGAACCAAACCATCATCCATTCCAATAGTTCCTAGAACAATATTGAAGATTATATGTTACTAGACATCTCCGAGCTACAACCTAGGAGAGTTGCCTGAAGTGATAACACTACCGACCATTCAACTTGGAATACGTGTCCCAGTCATCCCTGGTTATTGTTCTTAACATTTATTACATGGAATTTTCACCAGGGTTGTTACATCCTCCAAGACCATGTCAAACTTGCCTCTTTCCCAAGTCAGAATAGTTTCTTCCTTGCTTGTCTTCACCTTTGACCTTCAAACGACTTGACTGCAACTTTGAGTTGACTTTCTGCAATTTCGACTTACCTACAAATTCTCGGCCTTTGTTTTAGAAACCCTATGCCACATGTGAGAGAGGAAATGGAGATATTTTCCTTCTTTTCTCTTTGTTATACCTCCTTCTTCTTCCTAAGGAACGTGACCCTCAAAATAGTTCTTAATGACACCAAACTTTAATACTTTGATGGCACTGCAACTTGACTTCCCTGCAACATATTGAAGCCCTAATTTTCTTCACACATGTGAAGAGAAGTGACCCAAAACTACTCCAAAAATCTTGACCTTCTTTTCTTCCTTCGTCCTCTTCTACTTCGTACATTTTTTTCTTCCTGTGATTGAACTATTGGTGGTGAAGTGTGTCTCCAAGAATGAGGTTGAATGCCCTATATATAGGATTCCAATCACTTGATATTAGACCAACTTGTTACTGTCTTAGGCCGATTTGTTGCTTGTGTAGGCTAACTTGATTGATAACACTTGACTTGGTCTTGGAGGGTTGATTTGACTAAATTAATTTCTTTTACAATATGTAACATGCCCCAAATGGGTATTTCATACATGACAATGACTTGTAGACTCAATGACAAGCCCTAAGAGCTCACAATGGAAGCTTGATCTAAACATAAATTCCCTTCAGCATGAAACTCGTGCCTCAAGATCAACAATAATTTATTTTTCTCATTACATCAAATACATAAAATTATGATCACATATGTAATAATAAAGACCAAACCTAGTTACATATTTCAACAAAGTGTATACAAATATGATTTAAAAAAACAATATTAAAGGTTGAACTTTTAGATCAACAATACATGAAAATTAAAAAATTACCTATAGCAAGTTATTTTATAACCAAAGTATAAAAAGTATGAGTTGAAATAAGGTGGAGTACTTGTGTATGAGGGAAAAATTGTGCCAAATTTTGAGGGGTTGAAAAGTATAATGTTGTGTGAGATACACAATGTATCCTATTATGGACATCTATGGTATTAGAAAACAATTTTAACTCCCAAGAATCAATACTTTTGGCTAGGTATAAAAAACAAAGTGGCTAATTATATAGTTAGGTTTTTGGAATGCCAAAAGGTGAAGATTAAGCATAGACACCCAACTAAATTGATGTGGCCGAAACCCATTATAGAATGGAAGTGGGAAATTGTTTCAATTGATTTTATTATAAATTTTCTCAGGACTATGAGGAGACATGATTCCATAATAGTGGTGGTGGATAATATTAGTAATCTACCTACTTTATTCCAGTGAAGTCAACATATAAAGCAACACATATTTTTGAAGTATATATGAAGGAAATTCTAGGCTACATGGAGTGCCTAAGACAATAATTTCATATAGGGATCCCCAGTTTATATCAAACTTGTGGAAATATTTATTCAAGGGGTTTGGAACAAATTTTAGCTTCAATACATCATACCACACAAAGTTAGATGGAAATATATAGAGGATCAATTAGGTCATTGAAAATATTCTAAGGATGTATGTTATGGACAAAACCCTTAAAATGGGAAGAATTTTGCACTTGACGGAGTTTGCATATAATAATGGGTACCAAGCATTTTGAAGATGTGCCCATTTGAGGCCTTGTATGGTAGGAAATTGGACAAACCTATGAGTTGGGAATCCTAGTGGATAGGACCATTGTTTGGCCATATTTTCTTAGGGAAATAGAAGAGAAAGCTTTGAAAATTGAAAAAAAAACTTGAAGGTTATGCAGGATAGGTAGGAAAGCTATGTAGATAAGAGCAAGATAAATAGGGAATTTAAAGTTTGTGATCATGTATTCCTAAAACTGAAGGCCAGAAAGAGTTCATTAAAATTAGGAAGCTACTCAAAGTTAGCAGACATATTTTGTGGACCATTTGAGATCCTAGAAAGGAATGGCCCAATTGCATATAGGCATGTGTTGTCAGCATCCATGCATGTTCATAATGTGTTTCACATTTCTTTACTCAAAATTATGTTCCTAGTGTTAATCATGTCATTGCTTGGAATATGATTTAGGTGGAGCTTGAGCGAAGCTTCCAAGTTTAGCCAGTAGGAATTTTGGATAGGAGTATCAAGGTGATCTAGAGTCGATCCATTGCCTTGGTGAAGGTTCAATCAACCTACCATGGTCTTGAGGATGCTACATGGGACCATAAATATGCCATGAAGGAGTAATACCTTCATATTTTCAAATAATTTTAATTGTACATGTGTATATAATGCACCAAGGATAATACGTAAATAAAGGGGAGGGGAATGTAATGCCTCTAGTGTGACCACAAATGTATCTATACATATCTTGACTACGTTGACGAGCCAAGATGTGTTGGGTCTACATGCACATATGTATACATGTGTTTTGGGATAATGTACCTCTGTATATATGTTTTGAGGCCAGAGTCTCTATGTGATTTTAGGTCAGTGAGCCTATGCGCTAAAAGGCTAGCAAGCCTAGCTATGTAAATATTTAATCATTGATATAATAAAAAAAATACATCAATGATACATATCAAGTCATACAAGAGAGATGGGTTCTAGGAATCCAGAAGTAGAAAAGGGGGCTAAGGGATAAGAGATGAGGGGCTTAATTCTAGGGGACTAAGCCTTTATTAAAAAGAGCTTAAATTCAAAACTTCACGTTTTTTTATTCTAAGTTCTTAAAGTGGCTTCTTTGAGTGCCACTTATCATTTTTGGTACATGCACATAAAAGTGGGAGCTTTAATGTTATTCTATCATTCTTACCATTTTGATTACTCCACTTCCGAGAGGGAGAGGGGATGACCATGTAATATTGTTACTTTGTGGATACTAGGTGGATATGCTTCTCCTTGGGTTGCTTTAGGGAAAGGCTGAAGCCTAGCAGGGAAAAGTTTGGGGACAAGTTCCCTAGTGTGAGTCTTGGAGGGTGCCTGGAGACTCCCAAGAGTAGTTAGAATTCCTAGAGTCACGGGAGCTTAAAACTCATAGAGCATCCTATGTTGGAGCCCTGAAAGGGTTGTGGCACAACCTGATGGATTGCAAGTACAAAGAATGGGGTGCATTACCTTGGGTTGTGTAGGCTAATGGGGGATGGGAGACTGTAAGTTTGAGGTTATTAGATTTTGTTACCTTGGTCTTTTATCTTGTTGGTGTGACTTATGGACCTTAGATAGCTTTAGGAAGCCTTTTTCCCTAGTGGATTCATAGTCCCATCTTGAAGGTGACCCATTATTGAGAGTACTAGGGTAGTGTGATCTATGGTTAGGTGGAATGTTTGAGGTTTATAGTCAATTGGTGCCATTTTCAAGGATAAGTATTATTTTATATTTATGCTTCCACTATGTTTATCTTATAAAAACATGATGTTATAAAATGAATTTATTACTATCTCATTGTTCACATCATTATGCTTAGGAATACATGAAAAAACATGAATAATTTCATTAGAGGTGGAGTTAACAAGTAATGCACATTGGCTAGATGGTTGGTATATGTCAGAAAGTGATATCAGAGCACCAGTAGGCATTTCATTTTTTTTCATGGTATTAGAGGTATATTGTCCAAATTTAAAGATAATTTGGATTCTATGGGTGCCAAGGTAGTATAACACCCAAGTGGTTGGTTGGGAGGTGTTACATGAGACCAAAGCTAGTATCAACAAGAATGAGCCTTTAGAAGAACCAACTTATCCTATCACGACACTCGAAAAAATATATTGTATTCGCCATTATTTATTGACAACTTATTAGACTTAATAGAGTTGTTGCAATTCACATGAAAATAGAAAATTTTATATAAGTGTTGGCGCATGGGATTCTGACAGACTAGGGATTTGCTACACAGTGGCCAACAAAAACCACTCAGCATCAACCCTTTTGGATGATCCACAAAGTGGGTGAATTCTCACCCGAGATGCTAATGGGTGACTGTCAGAACCAAGTTTCCACAGTATAATGAGACTTTCTATGACCTATGACACAAGACTCCCATTGAACAGGCCCTTCCCCATCTCCCTAATACTACGCATCGTGTAGTGTGTTAAGGCCCTTGGCTCACTAGATAGCACACAAGTCTAGAGTGGCAATGTGTGGGAGGTCATAGTAAGTTACACATTCATCCATTAATGGTTATATTGAAAATATCAAAGATAAAATCCTTTACAGAAAAACAACATTATCTAAATACATTAACCGCCTTATAGATATCCAAACCATTAAACACATCCATAACTATTAAAAATTTCTATAGACCATTTAGCGCACACAAATCTTGTACGACATAAATGACATCATATATTCAGATGTCAAAACAAAATATAGGGGGCAACTCAACCTTACATAAGATTATATTATAAAAGGAAAAAGTGATATGCCTTGTGTTACAATCATGAGACCAACAGGCTCATTGGCATTTCAAATTTACAAAATGTACAAATAAGGAAAAATTTATAGTGAAAAACCCGAATATAAATATATGCATGAATATTACAACATGGTTGCTCAACAACTTCAAACTCTAGCATCTATGACCACAAACATTCAGACACAAACACAAATATTACATAACTAAGAATAGATTCCTCAATTCTGTACTTTTCTCTATCCAACCCGCATTATGTCTTCAACATTCCTTCTTATTCTTGTCTAATGTAACAACCATGGTGAGAATTCCATGTAATAAAGTTAATAAAGGCAAAATAATCACCATGGTCATGGGACACCTATTGCAAGTTGAATGTCGGGAAAAAGCATAGTGATGGGGATCACTTGTGATTAATTAATGGATAAGGAAATTGGCAAAGGCAATGGAAAAGGATTTGGAAAGGCAAAGCGGAATTAATTGACATTCTATTTATGAAAATAATGGAAATTGGGAGAAAAGGAAGGTGAAAGGTCACAGGTTGCATGTGAGGAGGAAATTGAAGGA
>APFE030222233.1:0-13351 GCA_000404065.3 Pinus taeda
GTTCTTATAAATTTTATTTTGGTTGTACATTTTTCTTAGGAGGCCCATTTTAGACCTCAAAATTTCTCTAATGTGCGTTTGCCAATTTCCTTATCCATAATAAACCATATGAACACTCAAGATGTTTTGCCCAACATTCATCTTGGAATAAGTGTCTCGTGACATTGGTTATAATTTTTTCCTTTATTAACTTTATTACATGAAGTTTTAACCCAAGGTTGTTACAGACCCCTCCCCTTTGGGGGAACACCATCCTCGGTGTTCAATGCCACCTACAGCCTACAAAAGTACTGAAAGAAAAGAATATGCCCATGGAGCTTTATAACTTAGCTCGTTGTAATATTTACAATGATCAACCTGATGAGAAGCAAACCAACATGACAACATAATAACATGAAAACCATAATGAAATGACAGCCATACCACTTATTGGAGCTCTATAACACAACTCATGGTAGTACTTACATCCATGCACATATATACATATACCAAAACATGTACCAAAAACATTCACTCAACCAGTGAATATAGAAGGATACATAACCCACAACTAATCTTCCATCTCCCATGTACCTTCGTCAGGACCAAAGTGCTTCCACTGCACTTTAACCTGCTAGATTTCTTAGTTTTGGAGCATGAGCATATTTCTATGTAATATATACTGCAGTTCCTAGTGGAATTCTCCTTTTGGATCCACTGGAAATACAGACCAATCAATCACATGATCAACATCTTTAACATTCTTCTTAATCAATTACACATGGAAAACATCATGGACTTTCATTTTCGAAGGAAGTGCAAGTTGATATGCTACTAGTCCAATCCTTTCAAGAATATTGAAAGGTTCACAAAACAAAGGTGCCAACTTGGCACATGATCCAATCCTCAAGGATCTCTTCATGGGATTGATGCAAAAGTACACCTATTCTCCAACATGGAACTCCTTGTAGGTTTTAACCCCATATATAAATGAACTGCAAATAAAGTCTTAAAAGCAGAAAATAAATAATGGCGACAACATAAAACATAAAGCATATATACATAAATATTTTCCCCTGGATCCCAAAACCAAGACTACCAGATTTATTTTTCATTATATTCCTTTCAATGTTACAATACATATATATACATGTCGAATCATCCATAAACCCTAATCCATTAACCCTGGATTAGAACATAACTGTATTTCCCCTGACTAGATCTACAAAATACCATGGACATAAAACCATCATGTCCAAAACCATGTGCTAAATCCATGCACAAAACCATAGGTAGGTTTTCCCACCTAATATAGGGTCCAAAAAAAAAATCTCGAGGCACTACCCCAGACCCTGTGTAGGGGGGAAACTGCCCCCTTGGATACCCCTCGACAGGGGGGGCAGCCGCCCCCCCTGTTACCCCCTACTGCGGCCGACGTAACATACCCCCCCGTGCATGGGGTAGTCATGGAAAGAATATAATGCATAGCCAACACTCCTTAAACAACATGTTCTAATCTGCATAAATTTTCTATCTATAATGTGTTTCCTTTAAATTCTTCCTGATTGTCTGCATTTCCTGTTCCATATATGCCAACATGTTCAGTCCCATCAACACCCTTTTTAGTGCATCACTCCAACTGGTGGGAGTATTACAACTCTGCCCACAGATTACCTCAAATGGACTCATCCTCAGTGACTTTTGATACCCATTGTTGTAAGAAAACACCACCCATGGAAGGTACTCTTCCTATCTCTTTTGTTGATGCATCACATACATCCTCAACATGTCCTCCAATATCCTATTGACCCTCTCTATCTGTCCATCTGTCTGCAAATGATAAGTTACGCTGAAGGCCAAATTTGTCCCCAAACCTCCAAAAAGCTCCTTCCAAAACTTAGAAGTGAACTTAACATCACTATCAATGTTCCTTGGAACACCATGCAATCTCACTACATATTAGATGAATACTTGTGCTACATCATTAGCTAAATACGTAGACTTCACTAGAATGAAGTGTGCTATATTTTTCAACCTATCAACCACAACCATGATGGAATCATGTTCTCTAGATGTCCTCAACATACCTGTGATGAAATCCATGGAAATTACCTCCCACTTCCACTCTTGAATCGGAAACGGTTGTAGTAGTCCACCTGGATTCTTACATTCTACCTTTACCTATTGAAAGTCCAAGCATCTAGTCATAAACTCTACCATGTGCTTCCTCAGATTCAGCCAATGATAAAATTTATTCACCATTGTCAATGTCTTCTAGTACCCTAGATGACATGAATATGGCTTAACATGAAATTCCCTCAAGATAAGCTTCTTGGGCTCACTCCTATCTCGCACGTAGATTTTGTCTCTAAATATAATGGTATCTGATGGTACCATTTGTTGTAAGATGATAGTCCACATCCTGCTCACTTGTACCCTGCTATAACCTATGCATAAGCTCCATGTACTTGTCCTCCTATTGTCTTGCTTGTAAGATCTGATCCTATAGATCTGTCCCATATGAACTCATACCTACTATATGGTTCATGTGTATCCTCCTACTAACAGAATCTACAACCTTGTTCTCTTTACCCTTGATGTACTTGATCTCAAAGTCAAACTCAGTAATTATGGCCAACAATATAGCTTACCTAGCATTCATATTTGGCTGGTCAAATAGATACCTCAATCCATTATGATCACTCATTAGTACAAACCTCTTGCGAAGAAGATAATGTCTCCATATCTTCAATGCATGGATGATCGTTGCCAACTCAAGATCATGTGTCAGATAATTATACTCATACTTATTTAGTTTCCATGACTCATAGCACACTACCTGTCATTTCGTCATAAGGAATCCACAAAGCTCTCTCTTTCAAGCATATGTACATACCACAAATTCTCTATCTGGATCTGCAATCTTTAACATTGGAGGATTTTTCTAAATTGTTTTAAATGCTTAAAACTTGCTACACATTCTTCTGTCCATTCAAATTTCCCACGTTTCCTTGCAGCAATGTAATAAGATAAGCAATCTTTGAGAAGTTCCTGATGAACCTCTTGTAATAACCTACTAATGACATAAATGATCTTACTTCATCCATGTTTCTAGGAGCTAGCAATTCCATGATATCCCTTATCTTTTCCGAATCCATTGCTATGCCTTCCTTGGAAACAACATGTCCGAAGTAATTTTTGGGTGTGGAGCCTGATTATCTTCTTTATTTAGAGGTATCACCGCATTGGAACCTAGTTTGTAACGTGGCGGCAATGCTGCTCATAATATATGCGCTGCAATGGGGATCCATGGGGGGCGGCTACGATATTTGGGAACACCCCTTGGTGGGAGATCGGGGGTAGCGCCCCCGAAACTAAAAGTAGATGTAAAATTGCCTTGTAAAATGTTGTAATTTTGTAGTCAATCTGGGCCATTCATTAGGCAGAGATCTAATGGTAGAAGTTATGTTGAATTTAGGGATTATTTCCTTACAAGGAAACCCCTCCCTATATATGAGGGAATTGTATTTCGTCTACGTAGATCTATATTTTGAGTGAGAAAGCGAGAGGAGATTATGTGAGAGAGAAGAGGGAATTACAATGGATCTGCTGTAGGTTGTATCTCTTCATTTTGTTGGATAATATAAAAGGAGGGACTGGTTGTTTCTCCGTGGACGTAGCCCAAATTGGGTGAACCACATATATCTATGTCTCTCTTGTTTAATGTGTTATCTGTGTTTATATTTCTGCAATATATTTTATGTGTTCCATTGCTCTATAATATATAATTTACTAACAGTAATGTACCTAAGTATGAAAGAAACTGCATTTACTGAGCTTAGCAGACAAAGGTAGCTAGAGCATTAGTCAAACCAAATGGAACTACAATAAACTCATAATTCCAATACATGGTCCAGAAAGTTATCTTGTAAATATCCTCTTCCTTGATGCGTACTTGATGGCATCCTTATCTCAAATCAATCTTTGAAAACATTTTTTCTCCACTCAACTGATCAAACAAGACATCAATCTTCGGCAACGGATAATTGTTCTTGATGGTTAACTTTTTCAACTTCTAGTAATCAATGCATAACCTAAGAGTACCATCCTTCTTCTTCACAAACAACACCGATGCTCCCTACATTGATACACTTGGCCTAATGTATCCCTTGTCAAGCATTTCCTTTAACTACAACCTCAGCTCTACTAACTCTGGACTGCTCATCCTGTACAGTTCCTTTGATGTTGGTGCTTCCCCTGGTACCAACTCAATGGAAAAGTCTACTTTTCTATGAACTCTAAAATATCTACTAGAAACACATACTAAAACTGTAGTAAGAATGGGTACCTTCTCAATATATCCTCATCCTCAACATCCTTACCTTTACTGCTAGAAATGTGCATAGTAAATAACACACACCCTTTTCTGGGACTATGTTTTTCCTACATAACTCTCACCATTCTAACTTATGTTTCCTTCTGCTTACCCTGCAAAACTCTTTGCTCCCCACTATCATCGAAACACTCAATCACTTTGTCATAACAATTTATCTTAGTCCAGTGAAGATAAAACTATTCCATACCCAAAAGCATATGATACAATCCCAATGGAAGTATATTCAAATGTGTTGAGGTAGGCATACCATTCAACTCAAATGCATAATATCTTACCCAATGATGAACTCTCTTCCTTGTACCTGTAGCCAACTACACTAATCAATATTCTGCATGCACTTATTTACTCAAACCACACTTATCCACCAAGTCAAGGTTAACATATCTATAATTAGATCCAAGGTTAGTCAAAATAGAAACAATTTGATCACAAATCTTTCCACCCATCTCAATGATAGATTCCTAGTGATCCACCTGCCTATTATCTAGCACTGCACAGATATGAGGAATGCTCTGCCCAACATCCTCAACAATTCGTGCCTCCTATGCACTATAAATATGAGGCCTACCACCTTGATTCTACAGAAAATACCTCTTAAGATGATCCTTACCACACATCCAACACTACAACCGTCACGTACCATCATCTCTATTATGGTACTATGACCCATGTCCCTAACTACCTACGTTGAACTTCTTGTTAGGTGAAATATTTTCTTTCTCTTCTGCATTCTGAGGTCTTGTCTTTTTCGACTACCATTTACCTATACTTTTATCTTTCCCTTTCCAACCTTGTTGATATTTTTTCTTGTGGTTTGAATGCTCAAAATAGTGTTTCAGTTTCCCAATGACCTCCTCAAGTGACCAAGTCTTATCATACTCAATCTAGTCTCTAAATGTTAATGGAAATCCACTGAAAAATATTCAAAATTTAGCTTTCTCATCCTTAAGATATGTTACATATCTCAATAGCTTCAGGAACTTGGTCATATACTCCACATATGTCATCAATCCCATATTAAGCTCATTGAATTCCTTGGATTTGTTGTCATAGTACCTCTCTAAGAATACTTATTTTTGAAAAGTCTCTTGAATCCATGCCAACTCAATTCTTTTGCCTTGATGCCTTCATATTCTCTGTGTAATCATGCAACTCAAATAAATTCATTCAAAGTAGAAATGCCTCAACATCCTCTAACTTCTTCAAATCCCAAAGGTAGGTGGCTTTTGTTTCTTCAAATCATTTGAAAAATATTCCTTGTCACTCCTCTAGTAAGGATGATAACGATGACGATCATAGTGCCCGTTGAAAGCAAAGCTAGAGTGGAATTTGTGCCCGTCACCTCTCTTATCCAAAGTATCTAAAATTATTCCATCTCTAACAATGTAATCCCTATCTTAACTATTACCACCATGCGACCGAATTCCATATGCCCCACTAGTCTTGTCCTCTTGCCCATGGCTGATCTGAAGTGGTCCTTGTCTCTACAATTTTGAGAAACTTTGAAGGATTACTACATTGAATTCTGCTTGTTTCTCCTATGCCTGAATGTTTTGTCATTTTCTTCTTTGAAACTTCCTATTTTTCCTTCAAGCTTCTCATTGTGTCTTCTAAGTCAGAAGAATTCACACCACCATGTCGATTATCTGAACCATAAGGAGAATATCATGAACTATAGTCTACCATCTTGTTAGTGATCTTTGATATCTTTCGTACAAGAATGACATGTCAGCTAAAACCAAAACATAACATAATCAACATACCTAAGTATAGTTCAGGGAAGGATATCTCATCTGCAAAATCAACCAGATTAGCACAATACATATATCACCATAATCATAACAACATATAAACATCATTTCAACCATTATCTAATTATCAATGCATGACCATACCAACCACCTATCATGACCTCATGAATGAAAACTGTCACCATGTCAACATATGAATACCAAGATATAAACGTAGACATGCACAACCAATGCATAACTGGCATACACTCATGATAAACACATCCAACATCAACACCATCAACTTTCAGATGGTAACACAACTGCAACCATGACCATGCCATGCATATGCAACAAACACATAGACCACAAACATAAAGAGCACATACGTAAATGACACATATGCATGACCGACACACTTCCCATCTAGTCTAAGGTGTGAACCATGCTCTAAAACTACCCTGTAACACCCTCCTCCAACATTTATCCAAGCTAACCGGTACGCTTGGGCAAACATGTGATGAGAGGCTACTATGATGTGATTCAACCTCCTAGGTCTCCTTAACAAAATGGAACCGACAAACAAAACCAATCTAACCTTCCAAACATGCTATAGAGTTCTTAGGAACCAACCAACCCTTCCAGGTGATCAACCCCTAAGATAAATCATCATTTGATTGATCTTGACCCCTAGTTTCTCCCATGAAAAGACCTATAAGTGACTAAGGCCTTTCAGTTTTTCTCACAACAAGGCATGCCATTGACCCCGAATTCTGTGCCACTATTTTAGGGCCAGAACTCAAGCCACTAACCAAAAATTCACAAAACTCCGAGAGGTGATAAATAACATGGAAAAAAAGTACCAATTGAAACATTGATACAAGTACTTGACCTAACCCCTACTAGCCATGATATGCATTTCGTCGAACATGTCACAAATATGTAATCTACAAGTCATAATAACATATCTGAGCATAGGGATTTCATACTTAGATGATATTTTCAAAGAAGCATTGATGCCATATCACAATATTTGCATTATCATCTATTAGATCATGTATTCATTGTACTTTTAACTACTAATCAAAACATGATGAAATCCATACATCAAGTCTCTGATAAAACATACTCATAACCAACATATAATCAAAATAAATACCAAGGGTATAACAACCATAAATATCACATGTGAACCAGTGCATTTACACATAAAATACCAAGGAGAAAGAATTCTTATTAATGAATTAATAGGCCAACTAGGTTCGGGACTTCCACAAACCACTTGACCATAGATTGGCTAAACCAAATATTGATTTCAGCCAATCACCCCCATGCCATATTCCAAGCATGAATATGGGACTCAACAAAAAAACCAACCAAGGCTTCCAACGGCCAACCACCTCAACCCTCATCAATATAACTACGCTTTACCATAATCCAAACTAGGTCACTAGGCCATAAACAAGCATGCATGCCACCAAATTTTTCCACCTACACTGTGAGGAATTTTCCTCCCTCTTAGTCTCTAGGATTTATGGTATATCCTTACATTCACCAGTCAAGGATTTGTAGGCCTAATAGAGACTCCCCCCTACAAGGTTTACCATATATCCTAGCATTCATTGGTTGAGGATTCTTAGGCTTGATTGAGGGCACACGCCTCTAGGCTTTACTGTATATCCCATCATTCAATAGTTGAGGATTCATAAGCCTACCAAGGTACATATAATATGGCTTTACCGCAATCTCATTCCAATTCAGGTATTCTTAGGCCATGTATTTTTTTCTTTCAGAGACCACCTCACTTAGTTTCGAAACCATTTGACAATCCAGCTCAACCAAAAATAAGAGAACCCCATCACACCATGGCTATCCGGAAATGGAAAGGAAATGTTGAAAAACATTGTCACACCTAGAAAAACCCATGCCAATGACAATAAGAGAACCAAAAACACACATGCATGTACCATGCATGCCAAGTATAGCAAGGAAATATGTGCTTCCTCTTGCCTTCTTTTCTCTTCTTTTTCCTTTCTTGATCCAATGCTGGAATGCTCCAAGAATTCTCTAAGTGTCCAAGAGTGTAATAATAGAGAGAAAGATCTAAAACTAAACTGACAAAAGGTACCAATTGATCCTCATAAGCATTTTCTATTAACAAGGCCTCTATTTTCTTCATTTTCCATTATTTTTCCTTCATTTTACTCGTCACATGTAGCCTATGACCTTTCACCTTCCTTTTCTTCTAATTTCCATTATTTTCATAAATAAATTTCCAAAAATTCCATTTTCCTTTGTCATTGCCTCTACAAATTTCCTTATCCATAACAAACCATACGAACACCCACACAAGGATTTTTTTCCCAACATTCAACTTCGAATAAGTGTCCCATGACCTTGGTTATTATTTTTCCCTTTATTAACTTTATCACATGATTTTTTAACACGAGGTTGTTATAGGTCTCACATATGAATTTAATATAATCCTTAAATCTTGCTAAAATTAACCAAGTAGCTAGGCCACTCAATGGACTACCCATTTTTCCTTTACCTTCACATTTCCATAGGGAATACCCCCCCATAGCCTACTGTTGGGAGATATCTAGAATGTATATGTCGGGGATCAGGGTTACAACCACCTACCTGATTCGTTGTCATAGTGCCTATACAATCTAAGTTACAATGTTTTTTGGCGTTGTTGCAGGGGTTAGAATTTTGTGTCCTTGGTCCTCACGATAAATTTTCAACCTTTCATCCTTCATATTTCCATCCATTCGTTAATTCATCAAACACCACAACATTTTCTCACACCTTTCTTCCATCCTTCTTCATCTTTTCATCACCTTATATTTTTTCCTCTGACTAATCCTTTCAACTTTTCTATCCTCACCTTTAGCACCTGGACATTTCGGTTGGTTTCTTGTTTGGGTGGCGATTCCATATATTGATCCATTCACAAGATATTATTCTAAAAGGAATCCTAGTAGCTTGGTTAATCCCACTCCCGATCCTAAATTTTTTCTAATATTCCCGTTAAATAAATTACATTATATAGAGAATTTAATATTTATTGGACAAGAAACTAACCCTAATATCCATATGATTTTTACTAATCCTCCCAATCCAGACTTCATGGATGATTATTACAGGCCTTAC
The DNA here is from genome assembly GCA_000404065.3 of Pinus taeda. Taxonomy (NCBI): domain Eukaryota; kingdom Viridiplantae; phylum Streptophyta; class Pinopsida; order Pinales; family Pinaceae; genus Pinus; species Pinus taeda. The sequence goes on from APFE030222233.1 coordinate 9,262, forward strand.
AACTTTACCAACATCTATGGATATTCTCATGATCTTCCATATGACTCTACTATAAACAAGCTTATGATCTTTCAAGGAAATAACACCATTAATGTCAGAGCTCATATAAATAAGTTCAACACTTTTGTTCAGAGATGTGTTGATGTCACCTCTTACAACCATGAGGATACCCTTGACTCTCTAAGAGCTCTCATTGGTACATTTAAATATAAATTTGGGGATAAAAGAGAAGGAAAGTACTTGGGTCAAAGAGATTAATACTATTAAGAAAAGGGAAAATGAAACAGATGAGGAATTCAATCAAAGCTTTAATGTTATTCTAAGGGATATGACTCAAGAATACAAGCCTCCTTACAAGGCATTGTTGGAACAATATCTTGAAGCCTTTAATGTTGATATGCAATATGAGATTAGACATGCCAAGACTGCTACTCTAGCCACTTCCCAAAGTACAACTGAAGAATTAGAAAAGGATAAGAAAGATTCAAGTAAGTGAGAGATCCCAGGTTTTGAAAAAGGTCCATTCAAGTATAAAGGGAGAGAAATTAAGGAAGAAGAGCATGACTTAGTTAAATAATTAACTCTACTAATTAAGGAAATGAAAATTAAGCATGCTAGGATGATAAGTGATATGTAGAATAAGTTAATCCATATGGAAAGAAATAAAATGTATAATATGCGGCCGAGAAATAATAATAATAAAAAGGGAGAGAATAATCCATGGCCAAGAAGGAATACTCCAAATGATCAAATGCTTCCTACTCCACTTGAATATTCTAATGTTGCTGATGAGCCTATCCCTTTTTGTAGACGTTGTGACTTTTTTCGTGAAGAAAGTACATGTGCTTTTAATAGAAAAATGTTAGAAGAAGGAAGGAATCAATAGATAAATAATGCCAGTCAAGATGCTTCTAAGGACAGTCAATGTGAAAAAAATATTTCTTCATCCTTTACCATCAATAACTTCAGTGACAAGAAGGACCCCATCACACAGACATACAGTGAAAATCCATCACAGGAACAAATTCTTGAAATTGCTAGAAGTAAGGGTTACACTTATCAGAGGAAGGGTAAAGAACATGGTCGGAATAAAAAAGTTGTTTTCAAAAGATATAAGTCAAAATTAAAGGTGGATTGGGCTGCATGGATGAACAATATTAATATGTTAGTCTCGGTCTTAGAACTTTTGCAAATCTCGTCACAAAGAGATTCATTCTTCAAAGCTTTAGGCATTTCTCAATAAGAAAAAAATTACACACATCTTAAAGATAAAGAAATTGAGTTAAAGGATTTAAATTGCTACATGACTAATGATTATCTTCAACCCTTTTTCTGGACATTGGACATCAATGACCATTTGCTTCATAGCTGTATGTTGGATTTTGGTGCTTCAACAAATTTTATGACTAAGAAAGTTATGGATCAGTTGAACTTAAGGATTTCTAGGCCATATCATAAATGTATTCTAGAAAGATTGATGTCCTTAGTGTGGCAAGATCTACAGGTTTCCTTGGCTAACTATCCATATAAGCTTGTCACCATGGGAATAGCCATCAATGATGTTCTAGATGTATGGGCAAGGCTTCTCTTGAGGTAGTTTGCAGCCGACTTAGGAGGATGAATCCAGATGGATCTTTCTTATGCTACTATTCCTGCAAACGCTGATGGTATGATAATATTGTATAGAGAAGTGGAAAGAAGGTATCATGTTGAAGTACCAAAGAGGCTAGAAGATGGTGAAGAAGTTGTACCGTAGGATCATCCACAACACTATGAGACAAAATTTGTCCAACTATTTTACCACTTCTCTCATCTTCGATCATACTTTCTTAGTAGAAAGAGAGGCAGGTTTTAGTTTGGCAAAGATATGCAACACAAAGATGGACAGTTACATCGGTCAAAGAAGGTCAAGTTTCAAAAAGGGACATCTGATAAGTAGCCTATTGGTCTACCTGTTAGCAAGAAGATGTTCTAGATTATTCCACATTAATGCCATCTGATGCCATAAGGCATCCTTTGTATAGTATCTCTAACCCTAATCCTTTCTATTTATGTCGTTAGCTAGTTTTATTTCACACATTTAAGCTATATGTTCTTTATCTTTTCCAGTTTGTTAGAGTGGATTTTTTCTATTCCAACAGGGTTACTATGCATGCATGATGATTTCAATTTTTGAATGGATATCTATTTGATGGACTTTTGTTTGCTTGGATGTAGGATTCTGGGATTCTCAAGTTACTTCATTATAGAAACATGTCCCCATATGGAGCCAGATGTTTCAGACATTTTGTCAAGGTTCCAAGTTTTATCACCAAAAAATGATCAACTAGCCATTTCTAGCTAGGTGGATCAAAATGCACCATGTAGAATTAATTTTACCATAGTAAAATCACAGGCACCATTGAAAATAATTTAGTAAACCACCTTTATTAAATAATTTTATGATTTAAATTAAAAAACCCATGAGAATAATTAGATAAATCATTATGGAGTTATTTTTTGTATGACTTTTTGGACTTTCTGGTCCTAGAATCCAGTGGAAAAAGTTTGAGGTGAGATCTATATTTGTGTTATTTAAATTGGTTTTTTGACAGTATATATGGATTCAACACCCTGAAAAATCCCTAGGGAACTTTGATTATGTAGCGGTTACCCATCAAGCTTGTGATTTCAATAAATTCCTGCCAGATTTAGAGAAATTAGACTAGAAAAACCCACTAGAAAAGCTTCAAAAATGTCTCATTAAAGACAACTCAAATAATTATTTATTTAATTTTCTCTAGGAATAATTATTTAAATAATTATTCCTTGTCACATTTGACTAAATACCTTATGAATCATTAAATAAATCACTATTTATTTAATTTTTCTTATTTATGTATTAGAATAAATTGTTAAATCACTATTTAATAAAATTTGATTTCCACACAAATTCTTAATTCTCGCCAAATAATTAATAAATCATTTATTTTTAATTATTTCTAAATAAAGATATTTAAACCTTTTAAATATCTTTTACCTCTCCAATAAATATAAAATAATATTGACCAAATCAAGATCTAATCGCTTAAAATAATATTTGGTCAATATTATTTTAAGCGATTAGATCTTGATTTGGTCAATATTATTATATATTTATTGGAGAGGGAAAAGATATTTAAAATGTTTAAATATCTTTGTTTAAAAATAATTAACAAATAAAATGATTTATTAATGATTTCGCGAGAATTAAGAATGGTGTGAAATCAAAATAATTATTAAATAGTGATTTAACAATTATTGTAATAACTTAAATAAGGAAAATTAAATAAATAGTGATTTATTTAATTACTCCTAAGGAATTTAGTCAAATGTGACAAAGAATAATTATTTAAATAGTGATTTAATAATTATTCCCAGAGAAAAATAAATAAACAATGTTTTAACGTCCTAGGATGTGAGAAGTTTGAACCATTATGGCTAAGGCCTTATATCATTCATAAGTGTTTGGGCAGGGGGGCATACCTGTTAGAGGGTCCAAAAGGAGAAATCCTTCCCAATCCTCGAAATGCACTCAACCTCAAGAAATTTTACCCATAGAATTTCCCATTGAAATGTGTGTATATATTTCTTTCTTCTTGCATTTAGGTAGTTTGCATCCCCCACCTTCTTACACATTATCTTCTTGTGTCTTTTAGATGGATCCATCATTCACACCTTATATCAGTTTGGCCGATGGTGCGAGTTGTTTCACCAGAAATCTAGCCTCAACAGTTTGGGCCATTTCCAACCCCTTGCATTCGTTAGTCCACTCCAATGGAGTTTGCATTGGATCTGCCACCCACAACCAGGCCAAATATGATGATGTGATAGGTTTGCTAACCAATTCCCTTGACTGTCACATATTTCACCTTCATGTTTGTCTTGATTCATCGCTACTTGTCATGCAACTAAATGGCATTTATCAGTTGCATAATCCTGTCCTATTTAGAAAATACCTACGAGTTAAGTTTTTGGCACATGAGTTTGAATCCAATTCATTCAATCATGTTCCTAAAGCCCAAAATCACTATGTAGATACCATTGCTAATAATATTCTAAATTGGCATTT
>APFE030222233.1:13361-53012 GCA_000404065.3 Pinus taeda
CCCCCTTATTTATGTAATGGGATCACGTCATAATAAAGAGTCAATAAAGCCCATATTAATAATTGTAAGTGGTTAACCCTCTATTAATGACGGGACCACAGTTAGTTGCAAATGGGCCTAGTATTAGATAGATGGTATTAATAAACCACGGTATTGGCCCGTGGTATTGCATGTATGAGTCATATAAAAAGGATAGAGACTCCCTGCGAGGAGTATCGTGTCTTGTTTTGTAATCGAGCTCTGCTCTATTGGAGGTTGCCCCCTCGAAGAGGCCTGTGAACATTTCTCTTTGAGTAATAAAATCATTGCTATTCTGTGTTCTGGGTATATTTTCTTCGCATATTCTGTGTTCTGGGTATTCTTTCTCGGTTTGGTATTGCTTTGCAGGTTAAGAAGCATAACACATTTATCCAAGCTAACCGGTCCGCTTGGGTAAACATGTGATGAGAGGCTACTATGATGTGATTCAACCTCCTAGGTCTCCTTCACAAAATGGAACCGACAAACAAAACCAATCTAACCTTCCAAACATGCTATAGAGTTCTTAGGAACCAACCAACCCTTCCAGGTGATCAACCCCTAAGATAAATCATCATTTGATTGATCTTGACCCCTAGTTTGTCCCATGAAAAGACCTATAAGTGACTAAGGCCTTTCAGTTTTTCTCACAACAAGGCATGCCATTGACCCCGAATTCTGTGCCACTATTTCAGGGCCAGAACTCAAGCCACTGACCAGAAATTCACAAAACTCCCAGAGGTGATAAATAACATGGAAAAAAAGTACCAATGGAAACATTGATACAAGTACTTGACCTAACCCCTACTAGCCATGATATGCATTTCGTCGAACATGTCACAAATATGTAATCTACAGGTCATAATAACATATCTGAGCATAGGGATTTCATACTTAGATGATATTTTCAAAGAATCATTGATGCCCTATCACAATATTTGCATTATCATCTATTAGATCATGTATTCATTGTACTTTTAACTACTAATCAAAACATGATGAAATCCATACATCAAGTCTCTGATAAAACATACTCATAACCAACATATAATCAAAATAAATACCAAGGGTATAGCAACCATAAATATCACATGTGAACCAGTGCATTTACACATAAAATACCAAGGAGAAAGAGTTCTTATTAATGAATTAATAGGCCAACTAGGTTCGGGACTTCCACAAACCACTTGACCATAGATTGGCTAAACCAAATATTGATTTCAGCCAATCACCCCCATGCCATATTCCAAGCATGAAAATGGGACTCAAAAAAAAAACCAACCAAGGCTTCCAACGGCCAACCACCTCAACCCTCATCAATATAACTAGGATTTACCATAATCCAAACTAGGTCACTAGGCCATAAACAAGCATGCATGCCACCAAATTTCTCCACCTACACTGTGAGGAATTTTCCTCCCTCTTAGTCTCTAGGATTTATGGTATATCCTTACATTCACCAGTCAAGGATTTGTAGGCCTAATAGAGACTCCCCCCTACAAGGTTTACCATATATCCTAGCATTCATTGGTTGAGGATTCTTAGGCCTTATCGAGGGCACACGCCTCTAGGCTTTACTGTATATCCCATCATTCAATAGTTGAGGATTCATAAGCCTACCAAGGTACATATAATATGGCTTTACCGCAATCTCAGTCCAATTCAGGTATTCTTAGGCCATGTATTTTTTTCTTTCAGAGACCACCTCACTTAGTTTCGAAACCATTTGACAATCCAGCTCAACCAAAAATAAGAGAACCCCATCACACCATGGCTATCCGGAAATGGAAAGGAAATGTTGAAAAACATTGTCACACCTAGAAAAACCCATGCCAATGACAATAAGAGAACCAAAAACACACATGCATGTACCATGCATGCCAAGTATAGCAAGGAAATATGTGCTTCCTCTTGCCTTCTTTTCTCTTCTTTTTCCTTTCTTGATCCAATGCTGGAATGCTCCAAGAATTCTCTAAGTGTCCAAGAGTGTAATAATAGAGAGAAAGATCTAAAACTAAACTGACAAAAGGTACCAATTGATCCTCATAAGCATTTTCTATTAACAAGGCCTCTATTTTCTTCATTTTCCATTATTTTTCCTTCATTTTACTCGTCACATGTAGCCTATGACCTTTCACCTTCCTTTTCTTCTAATTTCCATTATTTTCATAAATAAATTTCCAAAAATTCCATTTTCCTTTGTCATTGCCTCTACAAATTTCCTTATCCATAACAAACCATACGAACACCCACACAAGGATTTTTTTCCCAACATTCAACTTCGAATAAGTGTCCCATGACCTTGGTTATTATTTTTCCCTTTATTAACTTTATCACATGATTTTTTAACACGAGGTTGTTATAGGTCTCACATATGAATTTAATATAATCCTTAAATCTTGCTAAAATTAACCAAGTAGCTAGGCCACTCAATGGACTACCCATTTTTCCTTTACCTTCACATTTCCATAGGGAATACCCCCCCATAGCCTACTGTTGGGAGATATCTAGAATGTATATGTCGGGGATCAGGGTTACAACCACCTACCTGATTCGTTGTCATAGTGCCTATACAATCTAAGTTACAATGTTTTTTGGCGTTGTTGCAGGGGTTAGAATTTTGTGTCCTTGGTCCTCACGATAAATTTTCAACCTTTCATCCTTCATATTTCCATCCATTCGTTAATTCATCAAACACCACAACATTTTCTCACACCTTTCTTCCATCCTTCTTCATCTTTTCATCACCTTATATTTTTTCCTCTGACTAATCCTTTCAACTTTTCTATCCTCACCTTTAGCACCTGGACATTTCGGTTGGTTTCTTGTTTGGGTGGCGATTCCATATATTGATCCATTCACAAGATATTATTCTAAAAGGAATCCTAGTAGCTTGGTTAATCCCACTCCCGATCCTAAATTTTTTCTAATATTCCCGTTAAATAAATTACATTATATAGAGAATTTAATATTTATTGGACAAGAAACTAACCCTAATATCCATATGATTTTTACTAATCCTCCCAATCCAGACTTCATGGATGATTATTACAGGCCTTACAACTTTACCAACATCTATGGATATTCTCATGATCTTCCATATGACTCTACTATAAACAAGCTTATGATCTTTCAAGGAAATAACACCATTAATGTCAGAGCTCATATAAATAAGTTCAACACTTTTGTTCAGAGATGTGTTGATGTCACCTCTTACAACCATGAGGATACCCTTGACTCTCTAAGAGCTCTCATTGGTACATTTAAATATAAATTTGGGGATAAAAGAGAAGGAAAGTACTTGGGTCAAAGAGATTAATACTATTAAGAAAAGGGAAAATGAAACAGATGAGGAATTCAATCAAAGCTTTAATGTTATTCTAAGGGATATGACTCAAGAATACAAGCCTCCTTACAAGGCATTGTTGGAACAATATCTTGAAGCCTTTAATGTTGATATGCAATATGAGATTAGACATGCCAAGACTGCTACTCTAGCCACTTCCCAAAGTACAACTGAAGAATTAGAAAAGGATAAGAAAGATTCAAGTAAGTGAGAGATCCCAGGTTTTGAAAAAGGTCCATTCAAGTATAAAGGGAGAGAAATTAAGGAAGAAGAGCATGACTTAGTTAAATAATTAACTCTACTAATTAAGGAAATGAAAATTAAGCATGCTAGGATGATAAGTGATATGTAGAATAAGTTAATCCATATGGAAAGAAATAAAATGTATAATATGCGGCCGAGAAATAATAATAATAAAAAGGGAGAGAATAATCCATGGCCAAGAAGGAATACTCCAAATGATCAAATGCTTCCTACTCCACTTGAATATTCTAATGTTGCTGATGAGCCTATCCCTTTTTGTAGACGTTGTGACTTTTTTCGTGAAGAAAGTACATGTGCTTTTAATAGAAAAATGTTAGAAGAAGGAAGGAATCAATAGATAAATAATGCCAGTCAAGATGCTTCTAAGGACAGTCAATGTGAAAAAAATATTTCTTCATCCTTTACCATCAATAACTTCAGTGACAAGAAGGACCCCATCACACAGACATACAGTGAAAATCCATCACAGGAACAAATTCTTGAAATTGCTAGAAGTAAGGGTTACACTTATCAGAGGAAGGGTAAAGAACATGGTCGGAATAAAAAAGTTGTTTTCAAAAGATATAAGTCAAAATTAAAGGTGGATTGGGCTGCATGGATGAACAATATTAATATGTTAGTCTCGGTCTTAGAACTTTTGCAAATCTCGTCACAAAGAGATTCATTCTTCAAAGCTTTAGGCATTTCTCAATAAGAAAAAAATTACACACATCTTAAAGATAAAGAAATTGAGTTAAAGGATTTAAATTGCTACATGACTAATGATTATCTTCAACCCTTTTTCTGGACATTGGACATCAATGACCATTTGCTTCATAGCTGTATGTTGGATTTTGGTGCTTCAACAAATTTTATGACTAAGAAAGTTATGGATCAGTTGAACTTAAGGATTTCTAGGCCATATCATAAATGTATTCTAGAAAGATTGATGTCCTTAGTGTGGCAAGATCTACAGGTTTCCTTGGCTAACTATCCATATAAGCTTGTCACCATGGGAATAGCCATCAATGATGTTCTAGATGTATGGGCAAGGCTTCTCTTGAGGTAGTTTGCAGCCGACTTAGGAGGATGAATCCAGATGGATCTTTCTTATGCTACTATTCCTGCAAACGCTGATGGTATGATAATATTGTATAGAGAAGTGGAAAGAAGGTATCATGTTGAAGTACCAAAGAGGCTAGAAGATGGTGAAGAAGTTGTACCGTAGGATCATCCACAACACTATGAGACAAAATTTGTCCAACTATTTTACCACTTCTCTCATCTTCGATCATACTTTCTTAGTAGAAAGAGAGGCAGGTTTTAGTTTGGCAAAGATATGCAACACAAAGATGGACAGTTACATCGGTCAAAGAAGGTCAAGTTTCAAAAAGGGACATCTGATAAGTAGCCTATTGGTCTACCTGTTAGCAAGAAGATGTTCTAGATTATTCCACATTAATGCCATCTGATGCCATAAGGCATCCTTTGTATAGTATCTCTAACCCTAATCCTTTCTATTTATGTCGTTAGCTAGTTTTATTTCACACATTTAAGCTATATGTTCTTTATCTTTTCCAGTTTGTTAGAGTGGATTTTTTCTATTCCAACAGGGTTACTATGCATGCATGATGATTTCAATTTTTGAATGGATATCTATTTGATGGACTTTTGTTTGCTTGGATGTAGGATTCTGGGATTCTCAAGTTACTTCATTATAGAAACATGTCCCCATATGGAGCCAGATGTTTCAGACATTTTGTCAAGGTTCCAAGTTTTATCACCAAAAAATGATCAACTAGCCATTTCTAGCTAGGTGGATCAAAATGCACCATGTAGAATTAATTTTACCATAGTAAAATCACAGGCACCATTGAAAATAATTTAGTAAACCACCTTTATTAAATAATTTTATGATTTAAATTAAAAAACCCATGAGAATAATTAGATAAATCATTATGGAGTTATTTTTTGTATGACTTTTTGGACTTTCTGGTCCTAGAATCCAGTGGAAAAAGTTTGAGGTGAGATCTATATTTGTGTTATTTAAATTGGTTTTTTGACAGTATATATGGATTCAACACCCTGAAAAATCCCTAGGGAACTTTGATTATGTAGCGGTTACCCATCAAGCTTGTGATTTCAATAAATTCCTGCCAGATTTAGAGAAATTAGACTAGAAAAACCCACTAGAAAAGCTTCAAAAATGTCTCATTAAAGACAACTCAAATAATTATTTATTTAATTTTCTCTAGGAATAATTATTTAAATAATTATTCCTTGTCACATTTGACTAAATACCTTATGAATCATTAAATAAATCACTATTTATTTAATTTTTCTTATTTATGTTATTAGAATAATTGTTAAATCACTATTTAATAAAAATTTTGATTTCACACAATTCTTAATTCTCGCCAAATAATTAATAAATCATTTTATTTTTAATTATTTCTAAATAAAGATATTTAAACCTTTTAAATATCTTTTACCTCTCCAATAAATATAAAATAATATTGACCAAATCAAGATCTAATCGCTTAAAATAATATTTGGTCAATATTATTTTAAGCGATTAGATCTTGATTTGGTCAATATTATTATATATTTATTGGAGAGGGAAAAGATATTTAAAATGTTTAAATATCTTTGTTTAAAAATAATTAACAAATAAAATGATTTATTAATGATTTCGCGAGAATTAAGAATGGTGTGAAATCAAAATAATTATTAAATAGTGATTTAACAATTATTGTAATAACTTAAATAAGGAAAATTAAATAAATAGTGATTTATTTAATTACTCCTAAGGAATTTAGTCAAATGTGACAAAGAATAATTATTTAAATAGTGATTTAATAATTATTCCCAGAGAAAAATAAATAAACAATGTTTTAACGTCCTAGGATGTGAGAAGTTTGAACCATTATGGCTAAGGCCTTATATCATTCATAAGTGTTTGGGCAGGGGGGCATACCTGTTAGAGGGTCCAAAAGGAGAAATCCTTCCCAATCCTCGAAATGCACTCAACCTCAAGAAATTTTACCCATAGAATTTCCCATTGAAATGTGTGTATATATTTCTTTCTTCTTGCATTTAGGTAGTTTGCATCCCCCACCTTCTTACACATTATCTTCTTGTGTCTTTTAGATGGATCCATCATTCACACCTTATATCAGTTTGGCCGATGGTGCGAGTTGTTTCACCAGAAATCTAGCCTCAACAGTTTGGGCCATTTCCAACCCCTTGCATTCGTTAGTCCACTCCAATGGAGTTTGCATTGGATCTGCCACCCACAACCAGGCCAAATATGATGATGTGATAGGTTTGCTAACCAATTCCCTTGACTGTCACATATTTCACCTTCATGTTTGTCTTGATTCATCGCTACTTGTCATGCAACTAAATGGCATTTATCAGTTGCATAATCCTGTCCTATTTAGAAAATACCTACGAGTTAAGTTTTTGGCACATGAGTTTGAATCCAATTCATTCAATCATGTTCCTAAAGCCCAAAATCACTATGTAGATACCATTGCTAATAATATTCTAAATTGGCATTTATCACATGTAAGAATACATCCATAAACAAATGGTGAGCCACATCATGAAAATATGTTTCGAGTCCACTACTCTAAATATATACGGTATGCCCATAAGAATACTACATATATCCATAGGAAATTGGGGGGCACATATGCCCCTACATCTATTCATGATCCTATATAGGATCTTGTGCTAGCAAGTTTGAATGCTTCAATCCATTTTTTAAGCGCTCAAAGCACAATGACACTCCACAACCTCAACCAGATACTTTAATCATTCCCACCTTTGCATACCAGATCAGTACCATCCACCAAATTTTCTGAAGGGAAGTATCTCACGCTTGGGGGCACAATAGTACCCCTGGCCCCCTTCTTGATTAACATAAGTCTCGACGCAGACCCGAATGATGAAGGTATGGTTACTTATCCTCTCATACCTTGTATAGATTGTCCTACTGGCCTTTTTCGTGAGCCATATACTCATCGCATATCGTAGATCATTTATACCATATCTTCAAATATCCTGTTCTATGTGATACTACACTTATCCCCTAGTCCACATGTTTGACTTGGTGGGTAGGGATGATTCTAGACCTTATCTACTAGTTCATTCCCGTATTACTTTCTTACCTTGATTCTTCACTAGGAACCATCCTTCCAAGAAGCATTAAGGCCATTTTTAGACAAGTACAACCACTTACCAGAAATTCGCTGATCCTGATTTCGACGATTGGTTTGTTTGTTACGATCTCCACAAGATTTAGGGCCTTCTCCTCCTCTCCAAATTCTCCACAGCTCACTATGCAAACAAATTGGATTTGGGGGAAAAACCCATTTTATAGGAAAAAACATAGTTTTTTTATTGCTCATTGTGACTAAACTATAGCGTCATTTAACGAACCATTAACATCATTGGAAAGCTCTCACAGAGCTTTATAATGGGTCTCTCACTATTTTTGGTAATTTGATACTTAATGTTAGCTTAAGGGGGCTTGACCTTAGTTCAAAGTTATTCGCGCCAACCAACAAAACCCTAATTGTTGCCCCTTTCAGCAATAACCTGCATAGTGCATGCTGCAATCTCGCCCGAAGAAGTATTGTGGGATGCTAGAACCAAGTTTCTACATCTAGAGACTGTGTGATGTGTATTCTGAAGCCCTTACAGCTCAGTTCTACCTTTGCGCAGATCTATACCTTCCATTTTTCCGTTACTACAACTCTATTCTATTGACCTCCAGGTCTTTGCAAAGGGATATGATCATACTTATAAGACATAAAAGATGCAGATTAACAACTTTCGCTTAGTAAATAAGAACCCTAGATCTGCCTTTGTGCTGATCTACCCATTGTGAACAGTTATATTACCAGATCTATCTAATATATTCGTGAAACAATTTATTATACTTTTCATGCACGGGTATTAAGGATCTAACAGATTTGAGTAGAGAATAAACTTTATTTCATAGAAAACAGATCACTAAGCAATGATGCATAAACTTAACAGAAATAAGAACAAGGCACATATACAATATATTTTGTCCAAATCAGTCTTTATTAGATTCAACAATCGATTACAGACTCTTCCACCCTCTGCACTTAGCTACAAGGCCCTGCACACTCAATTCCAGGCTTGCCAACGTCTCTACACACTCAGCTACAGGAGCCTTCCCCTTTCACCTAAGTATAGGAAACCGATCTTTCCTACCTTAGCCCTTTTCCCTTACACTTGTTCTTCATAAGAAATTATATCTCTAGACTCGCTATGACTCAAATATTTATAGCCTTTCTATTACAATACCATCACTTGCAGCCTATGGGTGAGTCTCAAAACCATCCTATTACTTACCCATACAAGGGACTAAAGCCCCTTTGACTCTTACTTAGTTGTGCACTATGCTTCCCCATTTCGCAGAGACTTTAAGTTCTTTACAAAATTCTTGACCAAAACTGGTTAAACTAACCCAAAATTGACCCTAGGGACCCTATCCCAACACTTAGCCCAGAAGCCATTTTTCTATGAGGTCTCACTTTATCACCTATTAAAACTGAATTTCTTCATTTGACCCACTCGTACTCTTGTAACATGTGTCAATTTTCGTCATGAATAACCATCATTTACTCATGTTTTCATGGTCCCCTTCGGGCTTAACCGACTTGGTAGCATTATCGAGTCACCCTTGTTCAGAGCATCTAAGATGTTTCACCCTTGTACTTATGGAGTCTGTCCAAGTCCCCTTGTGTCCCATTACAGTGTTTCATATGTCATCGTGTCGCATCCCTCCCATTTTTCATATTTGGCCTCTAGTTCTTCTACTCCATCCTTTTCGAACCCCCGTTTGAGTCATTGACTATCCCCCCTAGAATTTAGTCAGTCACTAGCTAGTCAACCATCCTTATTATGATCTGATAAGGGATGTCATTAGTCTGCCACCCATCTTGTTTCCTTCCATCATGATCCTTGGTGTGAGTCCATCAACCAATCTATTATGATTCCTCGTGCCTTTTGTTAATGATTTCTTATTTCCTTAACTCTAGAGGTCGTCTTCTATTGACCTCAAAATATTTATTCCAGAAGAGTCATTTGGAGGTCGTTGTACCTTGGTTCCAACTTCCATCTTTGTTTGGTGCCTCCAATCAAGCAAAGGGGCTCATCATTTTCCTCTGACTTGGTTGTTTCTCACATGCTTGACACCATCTCCTTATCACGTGATTCATATTCGTACAGTTGACAATTTAGTAATCTAGATGATTGCCCAAGTGATTTGTGGGTGCATGTGAGATGTTTCAGACCTCATGAGGGGGTGGCACTTTAGGTATCCCTCCACATGCCCTGATGACCACAGATGTTTATCCAACCTAAGATGCAGTTCCGCATATGTGATGACTCCAGTTTCTGCCGCTTGCAGCACCCACAACATACATGTCTCCTTTAGATGGTGCAATCAAATCTTCAGAGCCATTTCCAGTTCAACAAGGCTTCTTTGGTTGCGATCCCCCCTCACCATATCAGCTTGAGGGTCATTATATATCGTTTCCTCAGATGCTATTATATTCAGTATTGGCCTATTTTTTCTAAGCGCATTATGTATATGGGATCCATTGTATTATTTTATGTCCCATCGATGCTAGTGTATCATGTACTTTGTAGCTCAAACCCACATTGTTGGGCTCATAATTATTCTTTGTACACATTTATCTTGGCGATTATGGATATGCCTCCCACACCTCATTTGAGATCATGTTCTCCAACATAAAAGGAGACTTCTATCAGTTTAGTAGGTCTCGCCCACTCCATTCTTTTTCCATCCTTGCCTTGCTTCATTTCTTTCTCTCTCTCTTTGAATCCTCTTTTGGTGTCTCGTGGAAGTGTAATCTACAATGTATTTCGACCATACGATTTACTCCTAACACTCATATGTGTGGGGGAAATTTGTTATCACCAAAAAATGATCACCTATCAATTTCTTACTAGGTGGATCAAAATGCACCATGTAGAATTAATTTTACCATAGTAAAATCACTTTCATTGTGGAAAATAATTTAGTAAACCACCTTTATTAAATTATTTTATGATTTAAATAAAAACACTCGATGAGAATAATTAGATAAATCATTATTTATTTAATTTTCTCGAGGAATAATTATTAAATCACTATTCAAATAATTATTCCTTCTCACATTTGACTAAATCCCATAAGAATAATTAAATAAATCATTATTTATTTAATTTTCCTTACCTAAGTTATTAGAATAACTGTTTAATCGCCATTTAATAATTATTTTGATTTCACACCATTCTTAATTCTCACGAAATAATTAATAAATCATTTTATTTGTTAATTATATCTAAATAAAGATATTTAACCATTTTAAATATATTTTCTCTCTCCAATAAATATAATAAAGTATTCCAAGCAATTAGATCTTGATTTCATTAATGTTATTTTATTAATTTCCATTTTCGAGATTAACTCTATACTTTGCTATAAATATGAGGGTTTTTCATTCATTCTTCACCATGATCATAATCATCGCCACCATTATCATCACTTTTCTCTTGAGCTTCCATTTTGAGTTCTCTATATTTTTGTTTGGGTTTTTCACATATTAAAGAGAAGAACATTTTCTGAAGCGTCAAGGACATCAACAGACCCATCCCATGGAGGGGGACTTACAGACCCATCTGTACATCTCCTTCACCAGGTGTTTTTAATTAATAATTTATTTAATTGAAGTCTTTCCGATTGGGTTATTGCATTAGATATTTTTCATTGCTACTTTCTATTCTGGACCTTTTATAGTTTTATTGCAGGTTTTCCATTTCTATTATAGATCTAAATCACTACCATCCATCATCTTGTTGTTAGGGTCACTTGTCACCTAGTGACTTTAGTGAAGTGTTTTTGGTACACCTTCCAAGAAATTTCTCACCAACACCAAGGAAACAATTGTACCATATCTTTCAGAGGATCAAGATCATCATCCATCATATCATTAAACCCATTCTACAAAATTTGTAATCTAAATGATGCTAATAAGACCTTGTATGTATGTAACAACCAAGGTAAGCCTATTATTTTGGTGAAAAATTTCATTCTAGGAGGTTTTTCGTCTCACTAACTCATTTTTATTTCTAAGCATGGATGATTGACATATTTTTTTCCTCCAGCTACACCACAAAGCTAGGGTGGAATTGATTGTCAAAGTCTTAGTTGAGTCCTAATGTTTTAGTCGAGTCTTTTGTAAAAGTGATTTGGGAATAATTTAAGCTAATTGGCTAAATTATTTCTTTACAAGTCACTTAGTGTACTAGATCATATTGTGTTGCAAAATTGGGTAAGTTATTCTAGGGTCTATAACGAACGAGTATTCCCCCTTTGAGGGTTGAATTTGTAAAATATTATGTTAAAACTTTTTTAGTGCATGGTCCCTCATACTTAAACATGATGGCTAAAATATTTGAGCATGGAAAAACAATTAATCCCCTCAAGTGTCAATTAATTAATCTTTTTGGCAAAAATAAAATTAATCTTAAGCTAGAAGATTAATTAATTAGAGTAAAAAATTAATTGTGAGAGAAATTAAATTCTCCAAGTGGAAAAATTCGTGAGTCTTGAAGAAATTAGTTTTTGGAGGTCCCCCACCAAGGGAATATTGGAAATTTCAAAAAACATTGGGCCCTTGGGCCTTGGTGGTCAAGTAAAATTCAAAAATTTGAGAAAATTAACTCAAAATAAATATTTTTGAGCTAATAAAAAATGGGTTTAATGAGAAATTCGAAAATTCCCCAAAAATAAGTATTTTCGATAGCAACTATTAAAAATTGATTAAGGATATATCGATGGTCGAGATTATTTTGATGGAGATCAAGCCAACTAGTTGTTATTTTCCACTTGGAGGATTTATTTGTAAATTAGAGTCATTTGTGTCTTAAGTCATATGATCTTTGGCTAATGGAACTTTGTAAAAGCTAATGTAAAGCTACTGTCCTGCTAGGAACATTTTGATAATCATAATAAAATACTTTAGGGTGTGTTGATGGTTAAGAATGACCTCATCAACATGTGAGAGAGACCACCTAGTCAGAGCCCCAACTAAGCTCTTATCCGTTTAATGTAGTGGTTTTGACTGGTTCCATTAGGTGCAGTTACCCTCTCTTTGTCTCTGTTGGCTTATAATATATCTATTATTTACCAATAGAAAGAGAGAAATCAGATCTAACTACTTGTAGAGATCTTGTAGGAAAGTGATCCTTCAGTCGACTCTGCAGCTTAGCTAAGTCGCAACTAAGATTCTCCCCTACTTAAGGGGACTTCTAGAAACGTATATTTGAATCTAAATGTATATATACATAATATGAAAGTAAAGATTAACCCTATCACGAATATGAAAATGATTTCCCTCTCTCAATTCAAGAGAAGATGGACTAACTAACCAAGCGAACAAAATTGTTTGTATGATGATTGAATTCATAAAATAAGATTAAACTGCAATATGCAAAATTGTTTGTATTTTGTAATTTATTAGATTTCTTTATGTGAATCGAATTTACTTAAATAAAAAATTATCAAAGAAAATTAGAAATACATGCTTGAATCCAATAAAACAATTGATTTCATTATATGTTTCTAATTAATTAAAGAAGTAGTTCATTCAATAAATGAGAGATAAAACAAAATGGGAATGCATTTAAACAATAAATAGTTACTACTTAGTACATTCACATTTCAATGAATTCGGGTTAATTCTAATTCTATTATGCTCCTCAGAGATACCTCTTGCAGAACTTCAATAGCATAAAACATTTGATAAGACAATATCGTTCAATATCATAATGTCATACACTATTTAGAACAAGAATTAAAATCAATTAGAGAAATTATGGTAATAACATATTAACATACAATCCAAACAAGAGTGCATTGAAATGAAAATTTATTACAATCATACCAAAACTTCATTACAAATTTTGAGTCCATGAGTAGCTTCAGCTCCTTGAATAAATTGCTTATAGTAGTGCAAAACAATCTTCTCTTTCAAAGCTAAAAATCCTCTCTCTCTCCATAATTCAACTCATAGTACATTACAAAAGTGCAAATGAACAACAAGAAAAATCATATAATTTTCCCTAAAACACCTTAGATTAGAAGTATTCCCCTCACCTACAACTATAATCTCCTATGAAATAGTGCCATCAGAGCCTCTAGTTGTAGAGAATAGGAACCCCTCCCTCATTCTCAAAACTGCTATTTAATTACAAAAATGAAAACTAGAATTGGAGAATTGTTGAAGTTATTGTTGCCATTCATGCATATTCTTCCTTGTTGGTCCCTTCTCATTGCTCCAAAGTGCCCTAGATATGAAATTCTCCATTTGATCTCCTGCTACAAACCAATAAAAATAAAAATAAAAATAAATTAAATTGCATATTAAAAATTAGAAAAATAAACTCTCATGAAATTTCTAAATTAAAATAATAAAATCCAAAGAAATTCCATGTTGCGATTACTTCAAATGGATCTGATTAGTCTTTGATTATTGCTAAGGAATGAATTAGTTGTAGCAGTTTTCCCAAGCCAATGAAATTTTCCCAAATCAAATTAGGAAAACAAATTGTTATTGCAAATTCATCACTTTGCCTTCACCTCAATGTTTGGGTCATTAAATGATTAAATCTGCTAAACTTATCATTCCCAGATTATTCTCCACAGTCTTAGATTTCTAATGAGAAATTTTGGGCCTCATTTGGTCAAGTAAATCTTGATATATACCTTTCCAAAGTTGAAGCGTTAAAATTACCAGAATTCTGGAAAAATGCATGCATGGGCCAAAATTAGGAAATTTTAATTAATAATTGTAATTGACTCTATAATTATAATTCAAAAAGAATTAATTAATTACAATTACTAGATTAATTAATTATAAACAAAATAAATAAATTATTTAAATTACAAATTAAATTAAATATATTTAGAAATGCTAAATTAATTTTAAAATAATATATTAAAATGTCGAAAATTCAAATTTGTTAGAAAATTATATATCACAAAGCAATGGAACACATGAAATATTACAGAAATATAAACACAAAAAATGTATAAATCAAGAGAGACACAAATATACGTGGTTTGCCCAATTTGGGCTACGTCCACGGAGAAACAACCATTCCTTCCTTTTATATTATCCAACAAACTGAAGAGATACAACCTACAACAGATCCGTTGTAATTCCCTCTTCTCTGTCACTCAAAATCCTCTCTCTTCTCACTCAGAATACATATCTACATAAATGCAATACAATTCCCTCATATATAGTGAGGGGTTGCCTTCTAGGGAAAAAAACTTTAAATTAAACATAACTTCTACTATCAGATCTCCGCCTAATGAACAAACCAGATTGACTACGAAATTACAACATTTTACCCCCCCTATAGCGTATATTTTACGGGTGGCATTACGGCCACATTATGAACTGGGGTCCAATGTGGCAATACCTCTAAATAAAGAAGATAAGCAGGCTCCACACCCAACAATAGTAGTGGTTTTTGGCTTATTTTAATGAGTCGTGAGTATATATGAATAAGGGAGTCATAAGAGATTTTGGGGGTGAAATATTTCGAATGATAATTAAAAATAGGAGTTATGATGTCTAGAAGTCCCGAAATGGGAAGAGGTGAGGTGTGGTGGGAGAAAATGGATTTTGGAGCTTGGAGGATTTTGGAAGATGAGGATTTCGAAAGTCATAAGGAATAGAGTTACAAAAAACATGACTTTTGAGATGAGGTGGGGTTGAGGTACGATGAGAGAAGAGGGAAGTATAAGGAGTCTTCGGCATCGAAGGAATAAGGATGTCAAAGGTTAATAAAAGAGAGGAGTTACGAAATGTGGAAGATTCGAAGTGAGGTGGGATCAAGGTAAGGAGGTGAGTGATTTCGGAAATGAATTTCAGGGGTATGGAAAATTTGGCTTTTACAAAATGGAAAGGTTCTGAAATGGGAAGGCCCTGAGGTGTGATGAGATGAGGTGAGGAAGGAAGGAGGAGATGAGGGTCACCTAGAGTGGGTCCCTCCCTCCATTAGTTGTAGCTAGTTAATATCTTATTCACATACTAAAAACTACATCCACTTTGTAAAATCAGGATTTCGGGAGTTCTAATAATTTGGAATTTTAATTCGCTTCCAAAAACATATAATGTTAATTATTCTATAATATAGTCAACAACAGATTTCATTTCATGGTATCGTCGTTTCGTTGATTTATGGTATGTGCTGCCTATGAGCATCCCTATATTGTGCTTTAAAATTTTATTAAATAATTATTTCATTCTAGATGATAGGAACATTTTTTGGTAAGTTTTGGGATTATATTAGGTGATCTCATTCATTATATGTTCTAATGGTTTATTAAATATATAGCGTTTGCAGGTTCCCACCCCTTGGGCTCCAAGTTCACAAACTGTGGGCACAAGCTGACTATGTTTGGATCCTGAATATTTTATATGGTTTTCAGACTTAGCTAAGATTGTGGTTTGGCATTTATTTTTCAAAATTCAAAATATACAAAAAATTTCGTTTTAAAAATTTTCCTAAGCCTTGTACACTTGTTTATTTTTTAAATATAATTTGTACAATAAATTTGTAGATTATTTTATTTTCTAACCCTTATTTTCTAGGTGGGGTTTTCTAGGGTTTTGAGATTTTAAAATTTTTGTATATATTTGGGTTTTGGGCTATTGTAAATTTATTTGTGCAGGTGAAATAAGAGGAAGAGAGTTGGATTTGAGATAGATGTAGGCCCTAGATGGTAAGGTCTAGCCTCTAAACATTTTGGCCTGACTACTGAATAATTTTGTAGTAAAATTAAAGATCTAAGGAAAATTTAATTTTTGGTGAGGGTTTGCAAATGTTTTAGGGTCTCCAGGCCAAAATTCCTCCTCTGAACTAGCCATATATCCTGCCTAGCAATAGCGCCATCCCTTTCTGTCCCTTAAAGGCTAGCCATAAGCCCCTAGAGGCCTCATCCTACCCTTTTTCCCTTTGTTGTGGGTGTTTTGAGCCCTTGTAGGGCTGGCCATGAGCCCTTCTAGGGATGGCCATGAGCCTTTGTAGGGTTGGCCATAATTCCTAAGTCTCTCAACCTCCCCTCTAAGTCTTTCTTTTGGCCCTACAAGGATTTCCCTTACCTTCAATGCTACTTCTCCTCTATGTCCAACCCTTTGTTCTCCTTGTTTCCCCCTCCACAACCTCTCTTTTTCCCTTAGTTCCCTCTCCTCTTGAGGTCGTAGTCTCTTTTGTCTTGTGGCAACTTTTTTGAGGCCCCCTTTAGGGTTTCACAGGTCTTACCCTAGGTTGTGACCCCTTTAGGTCCTCTTATCCACTCCTGAGCTCATTGACAACCTTCCTAGGCCTATCGTGAGGCCTTTGTTTTCCTGTTGACCTTAGCCACCTACCTATCATGAGTTTTTCCTTTTCCTCTTGCCTATTTCTAGCCGTTGTTTGGCCTTCTTCCATCTCTATAAGTGCATTTGGATTTTTTGACTGAATATTGGTGGGTTTTTAAGATAAATTGGCTCATGTTTTGATGTTTGCAGGTGTTCTAATCTTTGGAAAAATTCGAGCAAGTTTAGCAAATATCTTCTAGGCCTAAAGGCCAAGGGTTTGACATCTAAACCCTATTTTTGCCTCTCTACATTTTACATCTCTCTGAATACATTCATAAAAATTGTAAAACCACACTTAAGTGGAATAAAAATCACTTCTAAGAGTCATTTGAGAAATTTGGGCACTAATCTCTTGGCATAGATCTAAATAATTTGTTGAGTGAATATATATGCATAGCAAGTGTGATCATATATGATAATTAAATCATAAAGGGCTAAAGAATCTAATATTTTAGTTTGATAATCGTTTTTTGGCATTCGGGAATCGTTTGGCACATTTTGGCACATATTATTACATTGGTGGCTCATTGTTTTCACAATTTCCTTGATGTTGTCATAAGTACATTCAAATCTGATATAACACTTAAACATATATCATAAGAAGTCTAGTTAGCTCATATTTTCATTTGGAAATCCATTGGGCATGTCTTTACTCACATTTGGTTCATACATGCTTGTGACATTTGGGATCTAGAGTGATTTTACTTGTCGTTGTCCTAAAGGTCTAATATTTTCACATTTGAATGTGTTTGGGTTATAAGTGACTTAAAAAAATTTCCTTGCTCGTACTCCATTGATAATAATTTTTCCTTGTTTCATGTGCTATTAGGATTCTAGCACTGTTATTTGGAATCCAACATCGTGTTTCTTGTGAGTTTCACATGTATGAAAGTTCAAAATTTCATAAAGCTCACTCTCTCTAAAGCACATCGATATAAATGATCTTGTTGCCTCTTTGATTAATCATCATTGGATATTGGTATCTAATTGTGTTTCATTGGTGAATGATAATCACATTTTAACAATAAGATCTAAATTCTCTTTACTTGAAGTCTTTGGATTAGCATTGAAGTACCTTGTTTCTCTTAAGTGGAAATATAATTGGTGTTCTTTCCTTAAGGGCTTCTAATCTAATCGAGCATCTCTTGATTGATTTGCATTAATTAATATTGACATAAGATAATCATTGGCATTTACTTTGTTGAAATATAATGGAAGATTCTAAATTGTCTCAAGTAATTGTTATTGTTGAATCGTTGAAGTGGATAAGTGCTTTAACTTGCTATCATTCATATTTGTTAAGCATCTCGTGGAAGATAATTTTATCCTTGGGTGGAAGAAATATATTGTTTAGTATTGGCACTAGTTAATTTGCCACATTCTTGGTGAAAGGATTATTTTTCCATTTGTTGTTAAGTACTGTACTCATAAAAGCTAATCATAAATTAAGTACTTAAACATTAGGAAATCTTAACCTAAGAAATCGCTCACTTAGATTTCATAATAATTCTAAATCTAGTTGCATTAATAACTTACCTCCAAGCATAAGCTTGGTTGATAGACTTTATGGCCACCCTTCTCATCTAGATTGAGGGGCTTATCAACTCTTTGCTGGTTAACCCAGTGACTTTGTATTTGTCCAAGCCATAGTGTCTACAGTGCCAAAGGCATCAGGTGGTAAGAGGCTAATAGAAGGTATCATTAATCAATACATTTCTTGAATCCTATTGGCCTGTTTTCGACAACCTAATTTAGAGACTAGTTTCAAAATAGTTAAGGGAAGGCTATACTTAGAATAGGAATATAAATACAAGTAACTAAGATTCTTGCATCACACTTAGGTCTTAGGATTTTCATATCATATAAGTTAGTCAAGCATTTAAGCAATAATTTTCCATCCAGTTACTTGGTCTCTAATTGATAATAAGCAATAATTTGACTCCATAACGCACTGATCTCACATTTGGATTTCATCTAATCCTTAAGTCTTGCTAAAATTAACTAAGTATTTAGGCCACTCAATCGTGTCTCTTGTTATCTTTTACCTTCACATTTCCATAGGGACTACCCCCCATAGTCTTCTATTGGGAGACAACTAGAGCAGAGAGGTCAGGGATCAAGGTGATAGCCGCCGACTTGAGTCATTGTCACAATGCCTATATAATTTGAGCGAGAATAGGACTAATAACAACCTTGGTGGAGATGGATGATAAAAAATCACCCTGATTAGTTTACATGTTTAGAGAGTCACATGTGATTTAGTTGAGTCAAGTTTATAAGGAATTCATTAGAAAGAAATCATTGGGAATATATATTAACAAACATTTCACTGATTTGTCCATGAACTTATAGTTCTTGACCAAACAATTAATTGAAGTAGTAGTATTATCCGATTAGGTATAACACATTTGGTAAATAGTTGACCTTGAATTAATCTTCCATTTGACCAAAAATAAAATCACAATGTATAAGATTAACATTATAAAACAAAAATAATTAATTTTTTAAAATGTTTTAATTTTATTTATTTAAACTTTCATGGGCTTCTTTGTGTTCGATCTTATTTTGTAATAATGTTGATGTACAACCATTAAATCATAGTCATTTCTCAGCCACCCAATACTCCATACTCCATGCCAGTACTAACACCAATATTGGCAACCATGCTGCAACCACATCGCGTTTAATGTCCAAAATATGATGGATTATATTATACTCTCATCCAATCATTGTCATTACAGTCACAATTAATTCTTAGCTAACCTAGAGCATTGTAGATTGACATGCATGAATGGATTACAATTATCACGACGAGACCACTAAGATGACATTGATTTTTTATTAACCATGAACCTATTTAATATTTTCAAGGAAATTATTGGTTTTTGTTTTCTTGAAATTAATGATTTTTTAATATAAATCAATAACTAAAAAATAGTATCGGATAAGAGTAATTAAATACGTTGTTATGAAAACCTTTCCTCATTAAATGAGTTCTTTTTGTCTAACTCTATATGTGACAATTTGTCAAAATCAATTTTGAGAGTATAGCAGTTGATGTCATCATTCAAGGTTGTCAATATTTATTCATAAAACCTAAAGGAGGGAGCATAGTTACGCAAATAAATGTCCTCAATACTCCATAATTTAAAAATATTGCACAATATTAGTTTAAGTGACATTAATTAGGTTTCTTTCTTTCATATTTCCTATGTTAGTAAATCCCTGGGAATTTTATTTAATTATTTGTTTCCTTTATCGCGTTAAACCATGAACAAGATCAACCTTCCCAACATCAACTAAGGCATGTCATGACTAAGTTTTATCCAATGAAGGGAGAGGAAACCAGTGATCAATCCCCATTGTCGTTGAGCTTCTCGACTTAGAAAAAAATGTGTATCGACTTCCCGAGGTATTCACCTATTATGTATAACAAGAATACACCTACGCGAATGTTGATAATAACCATTGACCTATCTGTGAAGGGTTGTTGGAATTCCCCTATTCCTACTCTTGACCTTGACCATTTCAAGCAAGGATTAATTTTATCATATATGATATTTTTTTAATTTCTTTTAAATTAAAATAATACTTTTCGAATTTCAATAATTAAACTAAGTCACAGAGAGCACTGACTATGGGACCTTATTAAGCTTAGTGTTTTTCATAAAGTCTTCGTCATATATATTAACCTATTAAGTCTAAAATTATTATGTTTTAGAAAACATGATTTGTTCAATGATGTTTTATATTGGATCGTGTGACTTTGTAGGAAGTGATGGAATGGTCTTCATCTATTAAGTTAAAATAGGAGATGAACATTGTGATTATGGTAGGTTTTTGTATGAAAAAGTGGAATGTTAAATGAATCTTGTAAGGTTGAGCTGAATAATTAACATTGAGTGTATATGTAATTAACATATTTAACGTTTTCATTATTTAATAAAAAGTAAGTTAATAAGTTTAAAAAGTAAGTTAATAAGTTTAAATATTAATTTTATTTTATAGTTTATTAATATAAATGTGTTTTTATTAATTTAAAATTAAGATAATTGGGGTGTTAATAAATTGACTTTCTCACATTGTACTCTATATAAATAAATATTTATGTAGAAATTTATTAAAAAGAAAATTTAAATTATATTAAATTTATTTTACAATATTGTGTTAGATATAAATAGTTATTGTGCGAGAGGCACATTCTCCAATCTAGTATGATGGAGATGTGTGACTCTGTTCATGGTCAATTTGGAGTTGACACATGTTTATTTTAAAATATAATTAAAGCATTCTCTAAATAGAAAAGCAATGTGGATTATAATAAAAAAACAAAATAAATATGCATATTTCGTTAGTTTTAATTAAAAGAAATATACAGCATCAATAATTCAAACCGAACTATGGTCACTCAATTTGTTATTGATATTACAATACAATGTGAGAATATTTCACTCATCTTCAATCATAAATAAGATATTTTCATGTCCAAAACACTTAATGTAATTTCATTTCAACTTCAGAAAGAGAAAACATAAGTAATTAGAGATCTCCATAGTTATTCATACTGTTACAATTTTATAATAGGAGATAAAGTAATTGCAAGTAAAAAAATGTAAGATGTTTAAACCTTATATGCAATAAAAAATTCAATGTCCATAGGAAAAAAGTAAATGAAATTTAGAAAATAAAATAGAAAATATCGAGTAATTTCTAATAAGAATAATAAGTGAGATGTGTAATTCATTCAATTATTAATTTAAAACTAATATTTTACATTTAAAATGATTTAAATAATAAAAGAATTTATTGTTGGTTACCAATAAAATATTCCAATATAAAAGATTAAGTAATATTGATTTATACTTCAAAGTATATCAATAAAAAAAAATCATTTTAATATGTACGATGTAGTACATAGATAAAATATCGCAATACACATGCCATGTAAAATATTTTAATGTAAACTATGTATACATTAATTATATTATATTATATTATATTTTAAAGATTATGTAAATATCTTATAAAGCAATTGGAAAAATAATTTTTTTATTGTTAAAAATTTTGTAGTCTCATTGTTTTACATTTTGGTCCCTTCTTACGTATATTTTTTGTGGGTTCTCCTTAGAATGCAATAAATTTTTTTTGGACTTACAAGTTCAAGTTATGTACTTTATATAACATTCAAAAATATAATTTAAATAATGAAAAATTATATATTATGTATATATAGAGGGAATCAATACAGATCCATTGGGATCTATCAACTAATGAGAGGTATGCAATTTTTGTTTTTGCGCTCTAAAAGAGGTTTGCACCTAAAGAGATTTGATCTCTCTCAATGCATGTTAGATCTATGCTTAAGATGGATCTATACTAGTTTAATAACAAAATATTCAAATAAATTTATAATGTATGTTGTCGGACAGTGCGTAAACTTTATATATATCCATTACTTAACCAACACAATGTATATCAATTCTTCTAAAAATATCAATTCATTTTAGAATCAATCATATTTATTAGAGATTATAGTTCAAAATGATAAATTAAAAAAGGATATATATCTTTTTGTATTACAATAAAAATATGAATAATAGAATTTTAACACACACACACACATATAGAAACATATGCAAGTTGATAGGTGCCAATCCATCATAAACATCTAAACACTTGTTTTATGATACATTTCAAGCTACTAAAATTTAAAAAATCATAAAATTTAACTAAATTATAACTTTTTAAAAATAATTGTTATTTATGCTTATAAAAAGAATTTGTATAAGTCAAACATATAAAAAAATTAAAAAGCATGTAACAAGGTTTCACTTTATTATGGAAATTCTTAATTTGCGAGTATGCTTTGACAAAGAAACCAGATGTAGATAAAAAAAATTATTTTTTTCACACATTCGATCACATAGATTATACATATATATAGTTGGAAGTAGATTCAATAAATTCCAAATATGAATATGCGTGGTGAGATGTTTTCTCAACCAAATCCCAAACCAAATATAAACTTATCATGTAAGCATTATCTACAAGTCCCTCCCTTAATGATTACATTAAAAACAAGAATCACAAATTACAATTTACATATAAGCCAGATTTGTATAATATCGTCTTCATTGACACTTCTACCCATCATAAAACCTCACAAACCATGCTCTTTCTCCACCATAATCTTCGAGCTTCCCACTTGACTCATTTACGATAGAACTATCTTTGACCATTGTTGATGTACTTGTAATGATTAACAATATTGGCATACTTTATTTTTCCAAGTTACATAGCTCATTGTAGTTGTCAAAAAAATAGTCAAGTAACTAAACCATCCCATGGACAAACTCCCATCTGTCATATGACATAGGTCATTATATATGATATTTATTTAGGATAGTTTTTTAGGTACTGAATATGTTTAGGAATTAATTATACAACTAACCTCTTCACACACACACTTATAAACATATAAGGATAACATGTAGCTGACGTTCTTGCCTTTTATTGACCCATCAACTTTATAAGAGAGGGTAAACATACTGAATCAATGATAAGTTCTCGTGGCACCGTATACAACGAGAACAACTAATTTTAATTATGCTACTATGTTATATAGTTAATTACTTGTAATTCAAAAACTAAAATAAATATATAAGATACGTAACCAATAGTTGTACCAAATAATATGAAAGGATTTTGAAAAAGAATTACTAGTTCAAACCATTCAAAAAATAAAGTTTTTACCATAGAAAATATTTATAATAAACATCTCACCATTGCAGATAAGTTATACAATGGAAAAAAAAAACCTAAATTATGGGCTTTTTTGGTTGGTTTTCAAGAGTTTTCTTGGGTGTCAAGTCTTACTAGCCCAAATGGTTGAGTATGGGCCTCATCAACAAGACAACCCGTGATCAAACCTCACGAGGGGTGGCTATACCATGTGTTAGGGGGAGGAGACATGCTAAAAAATCCAGTTAGCTAAGGGTTGGTCTAGCTAAGGCTAGGTGTGATCTCTAAGTGACTTTCATGGCTTAGATGCCTTTGGGTCATGGCTCCTAAAGCCACATATCAATCCTGGAGGATCATAAAAAACTTAGAAAAAAAGAGTTTTCTTGGGAGATGTCTAGGTTAGTTTTGGTCTTCAAAGGTTTTCTTGGTGGTTGTCTAGGTTTTTTTTTGTCGTTTTCAAGGGTTTTCTTAGTGGTTTTTGTGATTTTTTTTTGTATTTTTTGAATAGTAGGATTTTTTTCAAATTAATTTAATTTATTTTGCAAAACAAATTAAATAAGAGAGGAAAAACTATTCAGCCTCTGGGTCATTGGTGGAGTTGATGGGCAGCTGGATTGAGTTCCTCCATCTCAGTTGAGCTTAGAAATATTCCATCAAACTCCCTTTTTTTCTTGTGCTTTGAGAAAAATAATTTGCACAGGTTGTGGCTGGGGTTTTGAATAAGAAATAACACTCGGTTGAGCCATAGGGCTCAATCGAACCATATAGCTCGATCTAGCCATAACTCTTGATCAAACATCTAACTCAGGCTAAAAAATGGCTTGATCGAGTGCTTAAAAATTGCTTGATCAAGCACTTAAAATTTCTCAATCAAGCATCCTTTTTCCACCAAAAAATGCCCTCTCTTTGCCAAAATGTGTAACCAAACTCCATGCGCTCACCGAACAGTTAATAAGAATATCGATTGCTAGTCTTGCAAAGAATAATAAAGTATGGACTAAATTCATGAAAACAAAAAAAGTATAAAGTTCATTTAGCGAAGAAGTTAAAATCTTCAATTAAGGTACATTTCTTCTTAAAAAATTATTGAAATATATAATTTGTAACCTATAGTAATGAAGTAAATTTCTTTGTTTGTAATTTTTTTTTTCTTCACATTGGACAACAACTTTACCCAACTACAAAACTTACCAAAACCTCATTCCTCGTCCCACTTAGTTTTGAGGGTATTGCACAAAAATTATTAGATTAGATTTTATTTGTAAGGTAAAAATCATATAAGATTATTTGGTAAAATGTGAAATTGAATAAAGCATCAATTTTTTTTATGTGAAATGTTGCATGAAATTATGTAAAAAACAAAAATGTTTCCTGCAAAAATGATGTAAATTGACGTTATAGTTAAAATGTGTTTGTGTGTAAGTAAATTGATATGAGTTAAAATGATTTCATGTGAGGTAAACTTTGTCTAGATAAATTTTGAATAAGTATTTCAAATATATAAAGAAAACCTTATATATATATATATATATATATTATATATATATATATATATATATATATATTATTATTATATATATATATGACATGCTTTTTTTTAGGAAGATTTTAACAAAGGGAAAATAAATAAATATGCATACATATATAGATTTGAAATGTTTTCTCTAAATTAAAAACACATGTTTAATGATAATAATATTTTAAACGGAAAATAATGCTTTAATAAATTACATAAATAGATATCATAGTTAAAATGTGGGTGTGAGGTGAATTATATCAAGGTAAAAATAATAAGTATTGATGATATTTTAAAATTTATTTCCTACTTAATCCTTTCATTATTTAAATGATTATTAGAAATACGAATGCATAATATGGATGTATAATTTTTTTGACTTCAAATTATTCAAATATACGAGTTGCCATCCATTATAAGAAAAGAAGAAAAAGATGAAGCATAATTTAAATGTAAAACAAAGTTACAATATTTTAGATAATTTAAATTAGTCTACATCGATCTTAAACCTGGATCTGTGAAGCCTCTATAGTGTCAAATATCTACAAGAACAAATCTATTTTTGAGCACAAAACTTGAGGAGTGGTTTGTACCTGGAAATATTTGATCCCTCTTAGCACTTAATAGAGCCAAGTTTAAAACAAATATAGGTTGGTAAATATTAGATTAAATTGTAATGTAGTATATTACACCTTTTCCCATATATATATATATTTTTTTAAGTAGAATGATTAATATATTTATAGATCAATGGTTGGGCCATAGCGTAATCAACCGACATTACAAGGAGACACAAGTTCAATAAACCTTTCTACGCCTATCAATCTTTCCTTCAAAGTTTTGAGACTTGAAGGAACTTCACATCGGCGATTGAAGTTTACGAAGTGGCGCCTTAAGACACAAAAGGGTGCAAATTGCGATCACCGAACAATACCATCGGAGAAGAGCTGTCAGCAGTGTTGGAATAAAGACCAATTCTTTTAGTGATGCGATTGGCCCCCAAAGGTTAAGGCCCATAAATACTTATCAGAGCTTCTAAAATTGGATGTATATAAATAACACATAAAGCCTTCCATCAGCGCTAATTCCTTATAAGCCATTATAAAGGAAATGTCCACAAAACAATCCTTTCCACATTAGTACGATCTTGACACACATTCTGAGGAACCACCTTTATCGCAATCAAGTACGAGCACCTTCGTAGCTCACTTTACAACATTCCTCCTCCGCATCCAATATGCGATTGAGCTGTCGGACTTCAAACCTTTTAGGCTCACGCACATAACAACATTGAGTCCACACCCATTGGCCCTTCATAAAATCTCGTGATGCTACTAAACCCTGATCCTCGATCAACCAACTTGCATATTGAATCTCCACCGTTGATCTACTCTTGTTAGATTCGACGGTTCTCATTTGTTTTGGGTTGATAACACACCTGTGGGTTGAACACCCGATAAAGTGGATTTCCCACACTGCACCGCTACTACGTGTCCTCCACTTAATGGAATTGGAGCCAAGCTCATGATACCACTTACCACTGCTAATGCTGCCCGACATACCACTCAAGGTTAAAAAACTGCCTTTTCACTACGTTAACTTTTGTGTTCTTTCATGAGTGATGACCCTTGATCTACTCCATCGGTTAGTTCCGATAGTTCTATTAGGTTCCTCTATTGCTGAATCTAAACCGTTGATCACTGAGATCCAATGGTTGCTCGGGGCATATTTTGCTTGGCACAGCACTGTTGAGCTATGGAATGGCGATCCACACGGGTTCATCTGAGTTTTTTTTAGAAACCCCTGAGTCATACAACATCCCTCATTGGCTTTGATATCTGCCTCCTTGTTTGAGCTGCGGAGGATGTGAAAGAAGGAGGAAGAAGTAAAAAGACCTAGAAGGCCCCGCAATCTCTGGGGAGTATTGTTGAGAGCTAGATTGCTAAGGTGCTCTTCTGAGTTTAATGTCTTTATCAAGAGCTCTGGGTCCCCGAAGACCTGAAGAGTTGTGTATCCATGATCCTATGTGATCTGGCAACCTTTAAGAAGCTCGAGAATCTTGGCCTAATTGTTTGTGCTCTGTCCTAGTCCCCAACTATAGCTATCTATACGGGAGCCGTCCTGAGAGTAGACCACTCCACCTGCACCACAGATCCCTAGATTTCCTTTAGAGGCACCATCGAAGAAAATGGTTACCTTTCCCTGCTTCCTCCACCAGGTTTGGAACTCTGCATCTGGTGTTCTAATGTGCCAAGTAGGATTGAATGTGAGGTCAGAAGGTACATTCTTGCTGACCCAAATGAGAAGGGTTCCCAACCAGCTTCGTTCTTCAGTTATGAGGGTATCATCTAACTTGTTGGAGTAGTTCCCTAGAGCTTCCATCAAGGACGCCTTAGCTTTGGCTACCACAGACAAGGGAGAGGACGTTACATTATTGAATATCCAGTTATTTCGGGAGGGCCAGAGCTTCCAGCAAATGAACTTGGGAATGGAGTGCCAGATCTGATTCCACAAAGATTGTGCATTGAGAGCCCTAGGGTACCTAGCAGTCTAGGTGGAGAAGATTTCCATGAATGTGCACTGGAGAGGGGTGGGTGCATCGAGACCATGTAGGATGAGAGCCCATACCAAGTGCAAAGGCGCAACTTACAAATAGGTGATCCACGTTTTTGGATGCCGATCTACACAAAATGCACCAATGCAGCCCTATAATGTCTATGTGGGAAAGATTTTCACCTGCCAACACTTTCCTGTGTATAAGTAACCAAATGAAAAAAATCATCTTGGGTATATTGTATGCGTCCCATGTGTGCTGCTAGATGGAAGGGTTGAGAACTTGATTTTGTAGGGATTGCAAGGCTGCAAAGCCAAGTGCAGACGTGTAGACCCCTATTTTCCCCCCATCTGCAGAGATCTGATGTATGTAGGTTAACTAGTGCCGAGCCCTTCAGCTTATCCAAGAGAAGGTGCTTTTGGTGAAGTAATTTTGCTGTTAGGTTGGAGAAGATCCAGTCTTCCCAGTTCCCTTGGCTGTCCCAAGCAAAAATGTTGGTTAGACTGTGTAGTCCATGCTGGGAGAGCCAGTCATGGGGATCAACTAACTCCACTGTGTGTTCAAGTGGGGAATTTCCCATGATTTTATCTTGCCATATCATAATATTTCCTTGAAGCTTGGATGTAAGAGGTAGGTCGGCCATTAACCAGCGGGGTGATCCATGGTTTTTCAATGCAAGCCTTGATCAGGTTCACAAAATTTGGGCTGAATCCAAAGGAGAGTAGAACTTTGTAAAGGAATGAAAGTTTTACCTGATCAAAGGAATTTGTCATATCCAACTTGATCAACATCCCTTGCTCCTTCCTCTGATGATTGGAATGCATGGATTCTTGAACAAGTATCACATTATCCAAAATATGTCTTCCTACTACGAACCCTCCTTGATTGGGAGAAATGAGCTTACTTAGCAGAGGTTTAATTCTATTTGCGAGCAATTTAGCAACAATTTTGTAAGAGACATTCCAAAGCGAAATGGGTCTAAATCTGTCAAAAGTAGCCGGATTCACTTCTTTGGGTATTAGGGAAAGAAAGGTGGATTTGGTGTTGCCTCCCACTTTAGCCTTTTTTTGAAAAGCCTTTGCCATTCTTAGTAGGTCAGATTTGATGATTGCCCAACAAGCTCTGTAGAAGTGTGTTGAGAAACCATCTAGGCCTAGGGCTTTGTCAGGCTCCATGTCCCAAATTACATTACTGAATTCTTCCTTAGTGAAGGGCTTCATAAGATTTGAGTTATTCTCCTCGTTAACCAAGGAAGGGATTTGGGAGAGGAAGTTATTGGAAATCACCTCATCTCATGTTCCATCCTCTGCGTATAACCACTGAAAGTGAGTTTTAGGAGCTTCTTTAACTTGGGAAAAACCTTTGGCGACTTTCCCATCTGCTGAGGTGATTTCTGAGATGTGATTCCAGGAGAGGTGTGCTCTAAGCTGCCTATGGAAGAAGGCTGTGTTTCGGTCACCTGCTTTCAACCATAGGCTTCAGGACTTAAGCCTCCCAAATTCTTCTTCTTTTCTGAAAGAGCTGAAATAAGCAAGTTGGGCTACTTTTTATTTCTCCAATTCATGTGTGTTTATGTATTTATCCTCCATCTCCAACTGTAAATCTGCTAGCTATTGGACAATTTCTTTTCTATGTGTGGTGTGGGTGTTGGGAGGTGTTTTGACACACTCTTTCAAAGCTACTTTGGTTGCTTTTATTTTTTGCTCCCAAACATAACTGGGTGACCCGAAGACCATGATAGATGAAGACTTGTCAATGACTTCCATAAACCCTTCCTACTCTATCCACAAAGGGTTGAAGTGGAATGGTAAAGGTCCCAGGTTTTCTTCCTCATCCAGTTGTAAGAGGATGGGTTTATGGTTCGAGGTGAGCTTTGGTAGGATTCTCGATGATATTATTCTCTTATCCATCAAAAGAGTGCTCTACACTGGGAATCTGTCGATCCTAGCTAAGATGTGGGCTGCCCCTATTCTATTGTTGGTCCAAGTGTATCTCCCCTTCTTGGGTTTAAGATCAAGAAGATCCCACTGCTGAATTATGTCCTCCACAAGGGGTAGCAATTGATCTCTACTATTGTTACCCCCTCTTTTTTCTTTTGGGTCAAGAACAATTTTTAGATCTCCTGCCATTACAATGTTCATCGGAGAATGGTTGTCTACAAAATTGATAAGTCTTTGCCAACGCTCTTTCTTCTCAAGGTAAAGAAAAGGAACATAAATAGTAAATAGGGTGATGGTGAGCTTACTTGCTTTATGTCGAAGCCCAGTGTAAATCTAATGTTGAGTCTCGAAGGAATTATCTAGCTAGAACAATTCCTCCATCAAAACCATGGCAAGTCCTCCTGAGGTTCCCCTTGCACTTACGGCCATCCCAACTTTGGTCTTCTAGTTCATTCTGCTTAACACAAGAAGGGATTCCCCTTCTATTTTTGTCTCTTGGAGCATGAGGATCTCTGGGGTTTCTATTTTCATAAGTTGTTTAACAGCTACAACCTTCATGTGGTTCCCGAAGCCTCTACAGGAGACTATACACATTATTTATTTGGGGTATTCGAGGAGAGTCCTCCCTTTGGTGGCCATGCTCTGGTATTTCGACTTATGGACATTTCTAGAGTGGACTGAATTCCTTGCATTTTTTTCCTCTCTGCTTCTTCCTCTCTAGCTTCCTTGAGGGATTTCCTCCCTGACCACTTCGAGGGCCTTTCAAATGTCTCCTCTTCTGATGAGCTTGTCAATTCCGAGGGCTCCTTTCTTATCATGTCTACATAAGAGGATGGTAGAGAGCCTCTTTCTGGGGAGTCATTTTTTGCAAGGGAAGCCCCTGTGTTTTCTTCCTCGATTAATGAGGGGGTTTCCTGCTATTTTTCATCACTTTCCATAACAGGGGTTTCTTCCTATGTGCTGAGAGCTGCGAAGGAATTTGAGGAGAGGTCTGTTCTAGCGGGTACTGCCTCTTTTGACTGTAGATCTATGGATGGCACAATGGTTCCTGTTTGTGCCCCTTTCCCTCTCGGTTTGCTGTGTTTCTTTGATGAGGCCGTCTTCTGCACCGTTGTCCATTGTTCTCCTTTCATTTTCTCTGCTTCTTATTCGGTTTTCTTTTTACAATTTCTTGCAAAGTGCCTGTATCCATGGCAATGCCTGCACTTGAAAGGTAGTTTCTCATAATCCAGTTCTTGCACATGAGACCATTCTACCACTGTTAGTTTTACGGCTTATGGAAGCCCAACTTCCAAATCAACCTCGACACAAATTCTGGCACAGGAGTATTGTCCCTTCATGTCTACTCTATCAATGTATTTTGCAAGGGTCTTTCCGATGGTTTATAAAGCCTTCGAACTCCAACAGTGCAAGGTTAAATGAGGGAGGCACAACCAAATAGGAACAACCGAGGGCACAACATGGGCTGGATCAAAGTCCGATGTCCATTTGTTCAGGTACATACCTTGGGGGGCCAAAGTATGGCCCATTTCTAAATATGAGGTTCCTATATTCAATGCAGTCAAAAATGAAAACGAAATAACCCTTACTGATCAAGTGGTATTTTATTCTTTCTGAAACCAGCGGTCTCTAGTTGCGTTGCACCCATGATTCGATGGCTCTTGGTGATGGCCATAGCCCAGTGAATTGGCCGATGAGTCCTCTTTCTGCAATATTCAGGGCAACATGATAGCGTTCTTCAACTAGAAAAGCGACGGTCGTGATTGCTTCCATATTCTTGACGAACTTCTGCTAGGAGGCTGAAATTGGGACTTGCTGCATTCGCCCACCAGCTACTTGAAGGCCAGGAGCTCAGGAAGGAGCAAGGAAGGAGGCTCAAAGCCCCCCTTTGGAGCCATGGCTGTGAGCAGGGTTTGTAGGAGGGCGCTCGCAGAGGTAGCAGTGATGCGCGAAAAGTTGAATCCTCTTCCATATATATATATATTATATATATATATATATATAATATAGATATATATTATAATAATATATATATATATATATATATATATATATATATATATATATATATAGATAGATAGATAGATAGATATAGCTATATATATGTAGCATACTTTTCTCTCTCGACAATGCTAAAGAGAAAAGAAAAGGGAAAGGAAAATAAAGAGAAACGACGTCTTCATCATGATAATGTTTGAAATGAAAATCACGAAGGTGAAGAAGTGTTGTGATTGAGGGGTGAGGAAAAAGAAAGAAGATCAATTGTTGCAAAGGTATGGTTAATGCTCACACTTATTCTTCTTTTCTCTTAATAACAATACATACAATTAAAGGTGATGTGAAAATTGGATGCAGATTGGGTGGCAAAATCATGACTGTAATTGTGGTGAAACTTCACATATGGAAAGTGATGTTAGGAAGGACCATGGATGTATTAGTTGGGTGACACTGAGCATGGATTAATTCACCAATGACTAGGGCCGGAATTTGGATTTCTCTTTACCCGTCAAACAATTTTTTTTAACATTTTGAGCCTTTATACTTCCCATCAAGGAACATTTTGTTTAGATTTTTTCTCTTCCAAAATGATGTTTACATAATAAATTAACCCTTCACAAATAAATATTAGATTAAAAAATCACCCTTCCCTTCGATTTGAGGAGTGTTAAAACTATTGGCCTAGTCACTTCATGATTATGGATAGAGGTTTGGTAAATATTTCATTTTCATCAAGAGCATAAATTCCACAAAATTTACAAAGGATCTTGGCATTTTAATCCACCTACCTTCACTTCAATCATCTACATAAGCCTTCTCATAGTTCTAAAAAATCTCAAACCTTTTGAGCTCCATGATATGTTATATCTACCTACTTCAATTTAATGTATATGCCTTCTTTAGTCATCTACTTATTATTTTCTTCCTATTTGGGGGCTATCTCACATGTTCATTAGATAGTTTCCATTTTTTGTGGAATTTTGAATTTCCAACTTCTCATAGCTGAAGATGATTACTTATAACATATATTGGGTAGGGTGCAAGCACCATATCTCTAGACTGCTATAAGTGTACACATTCTTTCCTGCCTTCGTAGATTCCCAAGAAGAATTTAAAAGTTTCGAAAGGTGGAAAGAAATGAATTAAGAATATTGTGGGAACATGAATATCAAGTATGCCTACTTTCTCTCCTTCGTTGTTCATTAGAGAAATTTTGAAGTCAAAAATAGGCCTCAAAACAAAAATGTACAACCAAAATCAGCTTTATAACAACCAACTGGATTCAACATGATGATGTTAACCATGGGGGACAATTCACCATTTTTGGAGTAAAAATGTAAATATATATAAAAAAAAACTATTTTTTCAACTCATATTTACAACTTATCTTCCTACAGTTTTACTCAAATTTTAAGTGGGAGCACTCATTGGATACAAAATTTAAGTTCTCATCCAAGGAGTACCCATGTTTTATAATTTTGATGGAGCCTGCTACAAAAAAATTGAGAAATACGTCAAAAACCTGATTGCAATCATGTTTTTTCATGTATTTATAATTTTTGTGTAGCAGGGTCAATCGGAAGTATGCAACATGGATACTATTTGGATGAGGAACTACATTATTCATACAACGAGTGCTCCCACTCGAAATTTGAGTAAAATTGTAGGGAGATAACTTGAAAAAGCGAGTTGAAAAAACATTTTTTTCTTTTTTCCCTCTAAAATTTGATGACATAATCTAATATTATTTTATTATTTCCATAATTATTCAATAATATTCTCTAGGAGACCGATTTTAGAACTCAAAATGTCTCTAGCATCTCTTCATTTTCTCACCGAAAATCATCATAGAATTTTTCACATTGTAACTGGGTTGCAAGTTGCAAGAGTTGAGTACTTGTGCTCCCTTTCAGGCTTCCCCATGTCCATAGTGCAAATGAGGCACTCACTACATATTGACATAAGTAATGTGTTATTCAAAACTTTTCCGGGAGAAATGTGTGATGTACACTCCTTGAAATACTTAGTGTTAAGAAACCATTTAGAAATGATCTTGCTTCTCAATTCAATATAAATATAACAAAACTCCAAGAAATAGATTTGAAAGAACCCTCTAGGAAATAGATTTGACAAATGTTTCAGTTTGCAGATGCTTCCAAGTTCTTTTGGGAATCTAATTGGACTTGAATATTTATCATTGAGAGGTTGCCCTAATTCGACCATTTCTAATTTAGCAATTGGAAATATTAAGACCTGAATCACTTAGGCCATAAAGGTAATTGAGCTTCAAAAAAATTTGTTCACCCTTTGGAATTGGGGATCTTAATAGTTGGTTCCTTAAAATTAAACAATGTAATTTCAAATTTGAAGGAAAAACAAAACTTACACACACTTGAATTTCAAAAACTTTGGTCAAAATTTGTTGAAAAAATAGAGAAACGTGTTACAAGTTCATCTTCACCGTGGAATTTGAGCCATTGGAACTTTGTAGAAGCATAAAGGTATAAAAGTTCTTGAATTTTGTTGTTGATGCCATTTTTCTAGATGTAAACTATAAACTGTGTTGTTCTCCTAAAAGAATATTACTTTTTTATAAGTGGTTAATTCACCGTGAACCTTTATTTGTTATTAACTAATAAAAAATTAAAGTATCTTTAATGCATAGAATGTCGAATCAATTAGAAGCTTTTAAAACTCCACACAATTTTCAGATGAATTGCATCAATAACATATTTATGACTAGTAACAATGAAAACCTACATATTCAGTTTCTTATAAAATACGTGGAGGTTCTTATCCAAATCATCTCACAAGATTTGAGATTGCTAACAATTATGTTGATTACAAAAATAATGAAAATAGTGCATTCTGTTATAATAGCTTGTACATGGAGATATTTTAGAACCTGGTGCAAGAGCTTGGAATATTTATGATTTCTTTTAGTTAGAGTACCATGACCTACTTTTCGCTTGGATGTGTAAGGTACCAATTCCATTGAATCTTTAAGATGTTGATCCTCGTGATTTGAGTGTCTTTCACTCTTCCCCAATATGAGACATTGGAATCCAAGAATGTCTAAGCTGGTGAGTGGATTGGGGGCTCTATCTAAATAAGTTAGTTAGACTGCTAATAGTTGAATCAATAGTAAACATTTTGAGTGACAACATTTATTATGAAGTAAATGTCTAGTGCCATACCTTTGGTTTTCCTATGATACATGTTCATGACTCAGAATCACAAGTTAGTAAGATGCATCACTCTGGTCCCGTGTTTAATGTTAGGTGAAGAGTATGGTAATGATCCAAAATGAGATTGAACAACTTATCTATTACAGTCCAAAAGTCACAAGTGTTGAAGTCGATATCCTACCACTAGAAGTTAATTTAAATAGTCAAGAAGCTACAACAAAAATGATAAGCATTGCAATAATAGGGGGCATGATGAGCACCTTGCAGGTTCTTCCAAATGCCATGGTAAATGGGGTAATCCGAATTAGGGTGGAGTAGTGATGAGCCTAGGTATTGCAACAATAATGCTACAACTCCCAGGGCTACCAGCTTTACTTATCAACCGGGGGTTCGTACAAACTTGGAGGTGACAGTGCTATATGCACAAGTAAGAGTGAAGGTCCTGCATGTTGTCACTGTTTATAGAGTTAGCAGAAACTTTAATTCTTTGCTGGAAGGAGATAAAACCATATTCTAAGAGAGAGCTGCCTCTATTGCAGTAATGAAGAAAACAACATGAAAGGCTAAACTTGCACCGTAACCTAACTTAATCAACCAAACAGCTATGTTAAGCAGAACTGCTAATTTAACATTAACCTAAGGCTAATTATCTATGTTGCAAAAGTAAAAACATTAAAACTAGACTAAGGGGTAACAAAGAAACTCAGGCTAAATCAGATTTCAGGTGGAAAAAGCAATCGGAGGTTGAAATGAGTGAAAGGAGATTGTGAGGGAGAAACAGCGCATGAGAACCATTGGATCAGTCAGGTGAAAGGAAATGAACAACAGAGATTTTATCATGCAAGGTTAGATAGGTAGATGGGTGAACAAGGTTGCTAATGGGATAGATGGTTGAGATCTTATCACGAAGGTTTTAAGTGAAGGGATGGATGGATAAGGGAATAAATGAGATGAGTAGCTGAGATTTAATCACGCTGGTGAGGCTAAGAGATGGATAGGCGAGGTTAACAGGAGCGATGGAAGGATAAGGCCTTATCGTGTGGGTGAAGGTCAGAGATAGACGACGAAGATCATATCGCGGGAAAAAGAAACGTGAAGAAATGAGGGAGCGGGTTTCTAAGGCAGAAAGAAGTTTCTTGCATGCCCTTCAGGTAGTAAGTAGTTTTCAGAATTTTCACACGATTAGCCTTACTGTGCAACATGTAGCATGAGAAAACCACTTTTCTCACTTGCTCTTGGGCAGATAACTTTTGTGCATTAATCTGCGTGAGATTGCATGGAAGACATTGGATCAGGTGGGGCTAATCAATAGTGGAGATTACCCAAGCTAGTTGATGATCGGGTGAAGAGGTAGTCGTCTGATTAGGTAAGGCAGATTGATGGTGGGGGCTTAAAGCACCTAAAGTGATCAGGTGAAGTGACAGCAGTTGGATCCGGCAAGGCAGATCGACGGTGAGGACTTAAAGTTCATAAAAGTCAATGGTGGACTCCATGTGATGTAGCAGTTGAAGAAAATAGTGAATCAGATGGTGATTGTGAAGGTTTGTTGGTGATTGGATGGCCAGGAAGCGATGGAGGGAGAACATGCTCGAGGTGGTTTCAAAGGAAAATAACAGAGAAAACCAGTGAGGGTATAGAGCTAAATGTATTCAAACAGTGAACTCCATAGCATATGTCAGAACCAAAAAATTTGTTTTTGGGGTTGCTAGTGGGTCTCTGGCTCAAGTCATGGTCCTAGAGGGAGGAGATGAGGCCAAGACACCTACGCACAACCTAATAGTAATATTTTCCTCTAATATGACCTGTGAATTAAGAAAACACAAATGACAGTAAACTACAGCAAATGCAACTACTAAAACAGATGAATAGAAACATGAAGCCATTCAAATAAATGAACAGAACCAGAAATCTGCTTAACCAAATGAATCAGAACCAAAACTTCTTGAGAAAATGCATCAAAAAACCATGAAACTACTTAATAGATAAACAAAACAGAATTCTATGCTAGAATAACAGAACAATAAAGAGGAGTTGTGGCTACTTCGGTCGGGACCTAATACAAGAGCTTCAGCCCTCAAAGTTTAACTTAGAGCTAGCTTAAACAGAACTCATCTTTATTACAGAAACCATGGGTTACAGAGAAAATTCACAAGTCTTTGCAGTTCAGAAATAAAATAGAGTTTTGCAAATCAAGTTTGAATCCTAGTGAGGTCCTAAACCTCTCTATTTATACATTTTGAAATCTCTAACAACTTCCTTTCCATTAGGGAGGCTTGGCCTCTAATGACAGAAAACTGCATGATGTCCCTTTCACTTGCTTGGCTGTCTTCTTTAGTCCTCATGATGTGTATTTTTGCACTCCGAGCTGATGGAGGAATATTTTAATGGAAGGGTAGTAGCTGAGGAAGATTAACCTCCTATAATTCCTCTACCTTGTCCCATTCGAGGTCGATGAAATTATTTGCTATAGTTCTTTACTTTTATCCCTTATACCTTCATTTCTCCTTGCTTTTATCCTTTATTCCTACATTATATGCACATTAGACCACAAATCCAAATAACCAACTCTAACTCATTTCATAAACAAAATATAATCAAAAGTATGCAATAAGTTCTAAGAATAGTTGGTTTGACTAAGCTAGGAGGTGAATTAAGGCCAATTAAGGCCCATATAATTACTCAATAATGAGGCTCATCATCACCCCGCTACTGAAAGTGTTGCTCATCCTCTTAGCAACTTAGTGGCTCTGGTAGCCTTTCTGAAATCTCATGCTTCTGCTGTGGTCTCTTCTTCTTGTTCATATAAGCCTGCTTTCCTTTCTGCCTCTTCGCACTACCTATTTTCCTCTTCTTCTTTTCTCTAATCTTCAAACTGTGTGGCAATGTGTTCTATTTTAGTAGGCATTTATATTATCATCTCTTAGCAACTTAAATATATACTCCAAATGTGAAATTGCTTGCCCTTCGGCAGCAAGATATCTATGTGCTAGCTAAGGATCATTTGTAATTAGATTATGGGTACTGAGTAAGGCCATGGGATTTGATTGTTTAACTCTCATGAAAAGAGGTTCATTTTTCTCTCTGGCCAATATTCTTTCATCTCTGCAGCCGTTGACTTCTCATGGTTTAGCCATGATGCAAAGCCATTAATTGTAGATCTCCTAGCTCTGCATTAGGATCCCAATTATTTATTTCTATGAGGGCCATGTAATGCAACTAAAACTCAATCATTTTGGCCCCATTCTTTAGTGCACTTTGATCAC
The DNA here is from genome assembly GCA_000404065.3 of Pinus taeda. NCBI lineage: Eukaryota > Viridiplantae > Streptophyta > Pinopsida > Pinales > Pinaceae > Pinus > Pinus taeda. The sequence goes on from APFE030222233.1 coordinate 51,653, forward strand.
AAAGATCAATAAACTATCTACAATCTTGAAATGGAATGGTGCTCCTTTGCGCTAGTGTTTTAATATGAAATTGCAGCCATTGTTCTCTAAGGTAAAGAGGATAGGATTTTGCTGGAATCATATACTGGATGGACTCCAAGGAGAGGCTGGCCATACGTGCTAGCTGGTTTTCCTTTTCCTGTAGCTGTCCTCTCTATTTTTCTTATCTTCTTCCTTTTGTTGTTCTTTCTCATCTCCATCAGTTTCTTCCTATGTTTCAGCATCATCCTCCTTGTGTTTTAGCATGGTCCTATGTATTAGTTTCTTATTTATTGATCTCATCCCATCTATCTTTGTATCATCTTCTTGTTTTGCCTCCTCTTTGTTGACAGAAGGACTAACATCATAGATGAGGGTTTTGATGTCATCCCTTGCTGGTAAGTCTCTGAAGATTGAGCATTTCATAGGGATCCTGAGGTTTTGGAGGGTAGCCTCAATGAGGAGTCTGATCAAATCATGGTGAGCCAACTGTTGGGAATTCCCTTCCTTTACTTTGTTGCTAGAGTCTATGAGTAATTGCATCAAGAAATAGGGTATGCTGAGTCTTTGTTGAACTGGTGTTTCTATCCCAAATCTTAATTCTTCAAACATTCTCAAATGGTTTCCATAACAATATTGTATCTATGGAATCTTGCATTCTCTTTTTACTTATTAAAGAACTTCCTTTTTGCCACCTTTTCAGTTATAAACCAACTACCTATTAACCTTTACAGATTTTGATCAAATGATTCATATGAGTGAGTGAGTAGGATACTTGTGGTCTTGATGCCATGCTGCTGTTGTCAAATATCAGAGGTGTTGCTGATGGTCATTCTTCCTCCTTTACTGTCTGTTGATGGTTTATTAGATTTTGCAGGTGTCTATGACTGAAGATCTGATGTTGTTGCTTCTCCCGTGGAGCTCTTGGATCTGATGCTATTACTGTTGTGGAGCTCCTGGATCTGATGCTACTGCTGTTGTGGAGCTCTTGGATTACCACTTGGAAATGTTTGGTGTCTTCCTTAGGATTCTTGATCATGTTATTGGATGGTGTTGTGAGGATGTTGTAATGAATGGACAGAGGGAGTAGGAGTGTATGTGGATGCAGGGATGATGGCAATGGGTGAGGTTATTCTGTTAGAAAACACAATCTTCACTTGAATGGAGGTAATGAAGTGAAAAAACAATAGAATTGATGGAGGGATGCATTGGTAAGGAGTGGAAGGGATGAAATATATGTGAGACAAGGTTCCCTTTGGATCTTCTCTTTGCTCCTTAGTTGTCTTTCTCACCCACCTGCACATAACAATTATGTTTTTTTCACACACACACACACATATAT